>JACEEZ010006527.1:0-13156 GCA_016584305.1 Chionoecetes opilio
ACCAAGTAAAAAAAATATTAAAAAACCCATGTAATCCCGACGGTTAATTTGGTCCTCTTATGGCAAACTTTGATAGTTTCCATATCTATGAAAAAAAAAAAAAAATGTAATACAATCAAAGGAGGGTCACTACCTATATGTCCTTAAAGTTTGAGCAAATTTCCATTATAGCTGTTAGCAATACACTGAGAAGTGCGGACCGCATTGTTACACTAAATGGGGTAAATCGGACCTAACTCTGGGGCAAATCGGTCCTATATATAATAAGAACTTTTTTTCTTCAAAATTTGACAACCCTCCAAAAACTGAAACATGTCATACCATGCCCATTGCCCATGGACACTATCAAACATTCTGTGAGCTGTTCTTCACATTCTCTGGGGAGGCGGAAAGGATGAGCAACACTACACTTTTGGGTTCCAGTCTTTGAGTTCCTAGTCTTTCTTCTTTTCCTGGGTCTATGTTAGTTTTTGTTTTATAATTTCTAGGCATTGTTACTTAATTTAGTATTATTTTACACGAGGGCCAGAATTCCCTACACAATTGGGAGTTTGGTTTCTGTTTACCTTATTGGATTCTAGGAAACATTCTCTCTATGAGCTTCCGTCGCAAATCATTATTTTTGGAGATATGACATGTTGTTTATAGAGAGGCGAGAGACAATTGTTTACGTCCGCCACACTCTTCTTCCTCTTGTGACCTGCATTGCCTCTGTTCTTCCTTGCCACGCACACTTTTTAATGAGGATTTGGCTTTAGTTAGGAGGTTAAAACGTGGGGTTAGATTAGGTTAGGTTAGTGAGTCAAAAGGTGGGGTTAGGTTAGTTTAATTTTCATATCTTCTATACCCTCTCCTTCACATAAAAAATATTTTATATCTCCAAAAGTAGTGATTTGCGAAGGAAGCTCATAGAGAGAGAGTTTCTTAGAATCCATGGTATAAGTGCAGTTTAAACCACAACACGCTGGGTGGTTTTAAATATCCTGAACGTTTCGTTTTCTTTCATAAGGAATATTTCTAACCCCTACAACAGCTGGCGGAAATGAAAAATAACACGAGGGGGTATGAGGGGCGAAAGCCCCCCAGTGAGGTTAGGTTGGTAAATTTTTACACTAGGACCGAAATTCTCTACATACTCGGGAGTATGGTTTCTGTTTGCCATATTGGATTCTAAGAAACGTTCTCTCTATGAGCTTCCGTCACAAAGCACTTCTTTCGGAGATATAAGATGTGTTTAATAGGAAGGAGATCCGAGTGTATAGGAGATATGAAAATTAAACTAACCTAACCCCACCTTTGTACTCACTTACCTAAACTAACCTAACCCACGCTTTAACCTCCAACTAAGTCAAATCTGCATTAAAAAAGTGTCCGCAGCAAAGGAAGAACAGAGGCGATGTAGGTCACAAGAGGAAGAAAAATGTGGCGCACGTAAACACTTGGCTCGAGATCGTCTCCCTATGAACATGTCATTATCTCCAAAAGTATGATTTGCGACGGAAACTCATAGAGAGAATGCTTCCTAGAATCCAATAAGGGAACAAAACCACACTCCCAATTGTGTAGGGAATTTCGGTTTTTAATGTAAAATAATACCGTTAGGTTACGTAATCAATGCCCATGTTAGGTTAGTTAACTAGCAGGGAGGTATGGGGGGACATAGCCCCTAGTTATGTCAGGAGAGTATTGGTTTATAGGAAGTATTGGTTGAAACTGCACATTTACCATATCCATTGAGGTAAACAGAAATCATACTCCCAATTGTGTAGAGAATTCTGGTCCTTGAGTAAAAATTTACCCCCAATTTATATACCAACACCCTTAAACTAATTCCATATTAGCATTCAAGGAAATTCTTTGGAACTCATCCTTCCGGCTTTGACTGAAATGAACTACCGCACTGTATTGTATGCTTATTGTACTTCACATCTGTAAAGTTTCCAGCGTGCGCTCGGCCTTGGTTAACCCACACGGCCGCTATGAAATATGAGGTGCCTCAAAAAATTCTAAGTCCAGTCAGAGCCCAGTCCCGAGCATTTCCTTACTCGACTGAGCCGCATTACGCCCTTGATAAGCTTGATTACAGCTGGCTATGTAATGCCTGTGTAAGGAACCAGGTACAGTTTGCATAATTACTGCATATATGGATACGAAATGCTCTAAATTCGTACCACATCAACCTTTGATATATTTAAGCATATGTATTGCATAATAATCATATAGGGGAAAATATTGAGTTTATAATGCTCCGCATATAATTGCCACCTCAGTGACGTCAGGCCAGGCTGCGGGTTCAGTACACTGGCAGCCACCAGCACGAAAGGTTGTGCAGATGGTGACTCCAGTATTTTTTTGGAGTGTAATAACGAGAAACCAAAGGAACTTTTATTTATGTGTGCGCCACAAACTCATTTTGCAAACCAAAGATTATTGCACTTGCATTAATAAACCTGCCACCTTGGACTACAATATAAATGTGGTGTTGTCGATTACTACCACTACGTAGTTATGCAAATCACCCCATCACTAATATTACCATCGGCGCCATTTTACAGCCGTCACGGTGTATCTCAATTTTGAAGGTAAGTTGAAAGGACTATTTACTCTTGTAATTATGAAGTGTTTGATGATGTGATTATAATGAGAGGGTTAGGTAAGAGGGTTACACTGACTACAATAATTTCACGATTAAGTGAGTGATTAATTTACTGGGGATTTTCCTTAGATGGCCAGGGATCTTCCTTAGATGGCCAGGATTTTTCACCAGATTGCATGATTTTCCCTGTGACTTTCTCAAGTCTTACCACAACTACGCACGTGGTTCGAGAGCATTATTTGGCCTTATTTGAAGGGTTGATATGTGGCCGATTTTTGGCCGAGGTTATTTTGGTAACATTTAGGGGGTTATAGTGAGGTTAGGTTAGTAACTTTTAGGGGTTATAGGGATGTTAAGTTAGTAACTTTTAGGGGGTTATAGTGAGGTTAGGTTAGTAACTTTTAGGGGTTATAGTGAGGTTAGGTTAGTAATTTTTAGGGGGTTATAGTGAGTAACGTGAGGTTAAGTTAGTAACTTTTAGAGGGTTAAGGTGAGGTTTAAGTTAGTACTTTTAGGGGGTTATAGTGGTATCCGTTGATTCGGGCCGCCAGTTTGAAACAGGCCACCTATAGTAGCATGCATACCCAGCAGACAGTATACTTTGTGGTTAAGGTTAGGTTAGGTTAGGTTAGGTATACTTTGTGGTTAAGGTTAGGTTAGGTTCGGTTAGGTATACTTTGTGGTTAAGGTTAGGTTAGGTTCGGTTAGGTATACTTTGTGGTTAAGGTTAGGTTAGGTTAGGTATACTTTGTGGTTAAGGTTAGGTTAGGTTAGGTTAGGTATACTTTGTGGTTAAGGTTGGGTTAGGTATACTTTGTGGTTAAGGTTAGGTTCGGTTAGGTATACTTTGTGGTTAAGGTTAGGTTAGGTTAGGTATACTTTGTGGTTAAGGTTAGGTTTAGGTTAGGTTAGGTATACTTTGTGGTTAAGGTGGGTTAGATTAGGTTAGGTATACTTTGTGATTAAGGATAGGTTAGGTTTGGTTAGGTATACTTTGTGGTTAAGGTTAGGTTAGGTTAGGTATACTTGTGTGGTTAGGTTAGGTTAGGTTAGGTTAGGTTAGGTATACTTTGTGGTTAAGGTTAGGTTAGGTATACTTTGTGGAAATTGTGGTTAAGGTTAGGTTAGGTTTCATTAAAACCTATAAGGTTATGCATAAATGCATGCTTGGTATGCATTTAATATAGGCGGCCTGATTCAACTGGTGGCCCAAATCAACTGTATTCGTTATAGTGAGGTTAGGTTTAGTAACTTTTAGGGGGCTATAGTGAGGTTAGATTAGCAACCCTTAGGGGGTCCATGGGGGGCGCAGCCCCTTCTGGCTAGAAAGGTTAGGTTTTCTTTGACCTCCTATGACCAGCAAGCATGGTGGCCTTATGGAAAACTTGGGTTTTTGGATAGGAAAGGCAGACACGACTCATTTATTGCTCTCCCAAAATTGTCCAAATCTATACATATATCAATTAAGGAAAATTCCCTAGCAATGGATATCTAAGGAAATCCCTAATTTAGGGAATTCCCTAGATTTTTACATATAGTGACTTTGATGATTTTTGGGTGAGCCATAAATCACTTACATTTGCTTCCCCCACCCAAAAACACTGTATTCCCGCCAGTTCCCCAGGCTTGTTGGCTATAGGGGGAAGAAGAAAAAGATAGGGGTGAAGGACTTCCTCCAAAGTTTTACCGCATTCAACAACCTGAAACGAAAGAAACTAGTGCAAATAAGCATTAATCTTCACCGTGATATGCCGTGGGGGGTCCATTACACTGGGTCCAATTTACCCCGCGAGTGTTTTTGTCACCGGGGTAAATACGGATCAAAACTGAGCATTGATCATCCGAAAATATGACAAGATAGAGCATTTCTGATATGTTCATGTTAAAGTAGAGGAAAAGCACTCTATATACGCTTATTTACAAGAATGTACTCTGTCTCGTATTTGAATCCCATGAAAGTTCGCCAAATCAGCTGATTTTGTAAACAAACTTCGCGCTGCAACTTTTTTTTTGCTGTGATTTTACTCATTTTCTATTTTGGTTCCTGGGTTCATTTACATATCGATAGTTATATTTATATTAATACTAGAAATGTTAAACTGGTTGTTTACTACATGGGATATTCAAAACGGTTACACTCTTATTTATAAAGAAACAAACACCAAACAAAGATGGCGGTCCGAATAGAACCGGTCCGTTGGAAGGACCGGGTTACCCGGGTCGGCACTACTACATGTACATAAATTCAATAAAAAAAAAAAAAGTATTGAGCCATTATATCACAAGGATTGTTAATCCCTATTTTTGAACATGGGGTGTGTGGGTAAAAAGAAAATCAGTTGATTTTCGCCAAAAAATAGTGTCCGCATAATTCAAAACACATCAAAACTATTTAGAAAAAACAAAGATTCATCTGCGAAATCAGTAGTGCCCAATTACAAAAATTCTCCGGTGAAATTCCTTTTATGACTGTTGCAAGATTTTCAGACAAGTTTATTTTTTAACACCTCCATTTCATTATTTATCTAAAACACTCCATTTTATTATTTAACACTCTCCATTTGTAAAAGCATCAAATAATGACCAAATCAAACCTTTAACTAACTTAATCTAGCCTATGAAAAATGTAATGTTTGCACAACGATTCATTGGTAATTTCACACACGTTCTGACTATAAAAACAGTAGAAAGGTGAAAATACTTTAATCCAGACAGTCATATTCTAAATAAAATTTAGTCATTTCACACAAAAAGTACATATTATTATTCCTAATTTATTATTATTCATGTTATTATTCTAAACTAGGGACCGAATTCCACACAATTGGGAGTATGATTTCTTGCCTTAGGATTATAAGAAGAAACGTCTCCGAAATGAGATTCCGTCGCAAATAAATAATTTCGGAGATTAACAAAGTTGTTTATAGAGAGGAGAGAGACATATTGTGTATTGTTGGCCTCACTCTTCCTCCTCTTGTGATCTGCAGTGCCTTATTCCTTCCCTGCCACGGACACGTTTTATGAGATGTGACTTTAGTAAAGAGTTTAAACGTGGGATAGGTTAGGTTAATTTAGGTTAGTGAGCCTAAAGATTGGGGTTAGGTAGTTCAGTTTCATAATCCTGATACGCTCCTTCCTACTAAAAAATATCATATCTCGAAAGTAATAATTTGCGACGGAAGCTCATTGAAATAGTTCTCAGACTCCATTAAAGGTAACTAGAAACCACATCCAATATTTGTGTTGAGAATTCTGGTCGTAGTGAAAAAATTACCCGCAGTTTTATAATTTGGTAGCAACGGCTGAAGCAGCGGTTAACGTTCATTTCGCCGCACGTCAATTCGCCCACAAGACATTTCCCCACATGATAAGAGTCAATTCGCACCACATGTACGAGTCAATTCGCCCAACACGATCCATGTCACGGAGTCATGTAACGATATCTTCCTCTGGGCAGGAATGGAAATGAAACCATCCTGGGCGAAATGACGGTAAATTTCTAGTGTTTGCCCATACTCTCCACTCTCCCCAAAACTAAGTTGGGACCTGCGGGAATGCGTTCCCACCAATGTTTCGGCGTGGGGGAAAAAAGTGTATGGTCGGAAAAAACAAGTAATAATGAGTGTGTAGGGGGGGTAAAAACTCCATAGATCTAGGGTAATTTCCATATATCCTAGAGAAATTGCCTAACCAAAATTACTAGCTAGCATGGGTTGACCAAAACGATAAACCTAAACCTAACCAAATCTACCTAACCAAATCAACCTATCTAACATAACCCAATCTAACCTAACCTAACCTAAACTACCCAAATCTACCCTCACCATTACCTAACCTAAAACAAATCTAACCAACCTCTAGCGGGGGGTTAGGGGTTCTCGACACTTTCGGTCATCATTATGCATTCTGTGAGGATCGTCAGGTCAGGTTCAAACGTCACTGGACTCAGAGAAAATTCCAATGAATATTCCCTGATTAAGGGAATTTTTAACACCCTAACTCAAAAACGATCGTGTTGGCCGCATATTTTGTACCCCAGCCAAATATCCCGCATTGCCCCAGGGTCCCCAAGCTTGGTTTTGTGGGAGAGGGGGAGTCAGGGGCAAACACTAGAATAATACCCGCAGTCAATTCGCCCACACCGATCCAATGCACGGAGTCAGTAACTATATCTCTCCTCTGGCAGAATATGGAAGAACCCACCAATAACCTTGGCGAAAATGACTCCATCCCACTAGTGTGGGCGAATTGACCGTGGGGAAAATGACTCCATGGTGTGACGAAATGGCATGTGGCGAAATGACCGGATACCAGGCAAAAAAGCCAAGTCTAGTGATATTCTACCTGTTAGTTTAGTCACAACAAGTTCCAATTAAAGAAATACAATGTAATTTCAATGGATTTACCTGTTTTAGTTTGAATGACGTCCAGGCGATGGTCTAGTGATAGGGCGTCAGCAGCCACATTGTAAATTATAGACAACGTTCTCCTAACAGGCATCCTGCTGGTGGTTAGTCCGGTCCAGGAGTTGGTTAATCCAGAAGGTTGTGTTTTCGGATGCCATGTAGGGCGCCAGAGGTACGAGATTACTTTTCTTTAATCCGCCGCGCGGAGAGGCAACAGCTGCTCGCTCTGCCTCACCCCAGACCGACCCCACGCGGAGATGTCCGTGCGGATTAATCGCCGTAGGATACTCTGGGTGGATTTACCCACTCATCTTCATCATTTATACATTTTTCTCATCTTCACGTCTGTCTTAAGTATATCTTTTGCCGTCGTGATTCACCCCGTAATGTGAATATCATATAAGCACACTCGAGTGAGAGAGAATCCTTCTTGTAATCAAGGGGAAGCGTAGCTTTGCTTGTTACGGGTTGCATGTATACAGGGCGCGGAGTTCTTCAGGAGGCCTTGACTGAATCCCTCTGTCAAAGGGCAGCGCGGTATCCTAAATGTAACGGACAGCATGTTATTTCTCCGTCAGGAGCCGCCTGACACACCTCAGTCACGTGGGAAGCGAAGACCAGCTGAGGATCGGCCTCTCTCAACTGCTGTTGTCTTCGTTCAGGTGGCAGCACAGTCCTGCACAATATCGGGTAATGCATACTCAACATGTAGCGACCATGATTTGTCTCCGCAGGAAGCAGCCTAGCTGCCATTCCTCAGTCAGAGGCAGCTCGGCATATTAAAAATGTACCGACCTCATTTGTTCTCATTATTATACATTATTTCTCCCTTCACTGTATTTTTACGTATATCTTTTGCGTCTCGTTAACAGTAATGTGAATGATATAAGCGTCAGATGAGATACTAATTACTGTACGAATCCTATAGTTTAAATAGGCTATGCGTAGCTTTGCTGTTGCATTTGGCCTTCTGCTACCTAGTACATGTAGCATAGGTGGCAGGGCATGGACAGGTCTGAGTCTTTCCGTTGTTCCCCTTCTAAATGAATTAAGTTTTAATTTCAGTGATTGCATTTTTTTTGATTCTATATTTACTTCCTCTTATCTGAGGAAAATCTCGATTGAAAGTCGTCATCGGTTATAGCTGGTTATTTCAAGTATAGCCTACTATATAGCCTATAATTACTTGAGCTTATCTAGAATGGAATTCATGCTTAACACAAAATGCACCATGCTAATGGTGAGCAGCTAGTGGTGGAAGAAACAATATGCTCTAGCTGACTCGTATCACTTTAAATTTAGTCTAGATACGGTCGACGTCCTATTATGCCCGATAGTGAACCTGGAACTGTGAGTACAGTAAGGTTTATGCTGAATGTAATGTACACATCCTAAGGATGCAGAACTGACGGATGCGGAATTGGCATTGATTGAGCAATTGCATTAATTGACCCTAATATCACCTTCGTATTATCTTCCTTATTAAGCCGCTATAGAATTCCTATGGGTTTGTCTAGACCGAAGTTTTAAGTTCTCAATGATGGTAAAACTGCAAGATGTACTGTGTATATTTTATTTTGTCCAAAATCTGTCTAATAGCATATGATTAGTATGTCACGAAATTACGAATACTTCCCTATTGGACATAGCAATGTTCTAAATCAAAGCAAAAATCTGTTTTGAATTTAATATTCCGAAATCAACTATGTGTCTTTAATCAAAACAATTAGCACTGTGACACAATGGAGTTCGTCGTTGGAAACGCGTTCTGAACGGAGTCAATAATGAAACATCGTTTCTCGGCTCAACTACAAGATAGAGATGTCCTTTTTGATCGGTATGATGGTACAGTGCAAAGGATCATGAGAGGCACAGAAGACCGGGGAAGGATCAATTGCATAACAGTTGACTTTGACCTTCACCTTTACCTGGAAACGCGCCCCACATGAAGAACAAAGATAACCAGCGGCAGCTCTCCAAAACTACTCGGTACTCTAAAAACTATGAAGTTTTAAATAAATTTTGTGGTTTCCCATCAAAATTAAGACGTAAAAAGAAAAGAAAAAAATTTACAAAGGTTAGAAATAAGAATGGGTCTAGTTGAAAATATTTAATAGGAGAAAGACCAAACTGACAACCTTGAAAAGAACAATGGCGAGAGGAAAACCTAAACAACAAGCTATGTATTAACAGATGAAAGGCTGGAGAAGGACAGAAATAACCTGTGGTAAGAGAAGAAAAAAGTCGGGGTATTTGAGAAGGGACACAAGGAAAAGTTTTTTCTTCCACAAGAAAACATGTACCGTAGATAAAAGTAAGTCGCCAGCCCGGCCAAATATTACGAATTATAGCATCGCTATAATTTGTATGTGCCACTAAGATAATACACAGTAGTTTATATCAGACTGTATAAATCGACCTGTTTCAGCGTTGTTTATGCTTTTGGGTAACAATGTTCTGCATGGTATATACGGTTTCAAATTTGCAATTTTTTTTTTTTTCGCGCGACGACGAACGTCGGAGGACACTCAGTAAATACTAACCTAGCTGGCGACCTTATTGATTGGTCTACTGGTTGAATATTTTTTGTAATTTGATCATTTATAGCCATAGAGCTTATGACACAGATGCAGACACAAAATGACAGACTTCCAGATAGCCCCTTCTAACTTTCTGAAAATCATGGATGTAGAAATGTAAGATTAACACGCACTACACGTCTGTACATAGAAAAAAACCAGCCTGGCGATTTAGTGTTATCTCGGTAGGAGTAACACAAGTACAGCTTTCCCAAGAGTAAACTTAGCTGCCTGGAATGGCCTAGAGTGATAGTGGCAAAGTGTGCATCAATTTAGGAATAAATTGATCAATCATATACACACGACCACGAGAATAGCTCAGGGCCCTGTATGCTACAAGATGTATTTAGTATCACATGCACAAAGAGGTCTTACGATGGAAGATTGATTCAATGCTAAAAAAAGGGAAAAAATGTGCCAGGACATCCGGAGGGCATATGGCACTTTACGATGGAAGATTAATGAGGTAAGAGGAGGGTGTGAAAAAAGGTACATTGCTGCGAGATATACAAGTTATTTGTAGGAGTCTTAATGAAACTGTTGGAAATTATTCAAGATGTAGGAATATTTTAGAATTTTAGCTTTCTAGATATATACTGCACATGATACATGCTGCAGTTAATGCCAGCTCGTAAACAGTAAAAAAATACAGACAAGGGGGACAAATCCTCCCAGGTTGAATACCCGGGGGCGGAGTCATCCGGGACATTTTAGCCGGGGGCGAACACCCTCGCAAGGTACGACAACGCCCAAATACTCAGCTGAGCGAGTCCTAACCACCCGTGTGGCTTATGCCAACCGCCGTCAGATTTCTTGAAACATGAACCCGCCGTCAGTTATGTGGCGCGCTACAAAAGTATGTAAAACTTTCCAAGATCTCAATGTCCTCGACAGACAATGTGAGAGTCAACAGTTCTCAATGAACATGACTGTAATATTAATCTAGTAAGCCTCAAAACTCCTCACCAATGAATTTGCGTGCTGGTTATGAATCTTCCTCTCTTCTCACTAATTTGCATGGTTAGCATTGTGTCTCTGCCTCCTCATCTCGTCTTAGATCAGCGTGTAGGTATTTGAAACTGCCCTAACATCCGTATTCTTTCAACTCATTTGCAGTCATCAGCGTAGTGTCTGTTGTTTTTTCTCCTATAACCCTCATAGACAGAGGGTCCATTGCGTGTCGTTCATCCTTATGTAATAATCTATCTCACTCCTTACGGGATTTGCACACATCAACGGGCATCTCATGTCAACTTCCTCCTCCTCCATGATTTGCATGTTTGCATCGTGTCTCTGTATAACTCTTATCCAACCATTTTTGTGTTGGTGTAGTGTTTCTCAGTCCTTGGAGACACACTTAACAGGACAGGTCCAGAACGATTTTTTTTTGAGGTAATGAGTAATCACCAATGGTAAATGGTATTAAGTACCACTCAACAACTGTTTCCTTGTCAGTTGCCCAGATATCAGGAAATCATTCTAATGCTCATGTTTGATGTAATATCTTTTGCTCTGCATTTCTAATGTTTCTTTTTCTTCAAGGATAGTAGTGTTGAAAGCAGCATGCAGCCTGGTGTGGAGCAGCAGGAGCGTGAGGTTTCATCTAGTAAAGGAGAGAGGGCATCTTGTGAAGGCGCACCAATACGCCGAGTGTCGAGACATAAGCTGGAAAAGCCCTTACGCCGCGTGCTATTTATTACACACAGAATACAATGCACATGAACACAATGTGGGGACATCCCTATAATACAACAACTAGTATGTGGGTCATGTCTTTGCGATATTCGCTGTTGCCGAGGACACTGAAGGGATATAAGGTAAATAATGTATAAATATGAGAACAAAATGACTGGTCGCGACATGGTGAGATATTGCCGAGCTGACCTTGACTGAGGAATGGCAGCTAGTGCTCCGACGGGAGAACAACATCATGTCGCTACATGGTGAGATGCATTACACCGATATTGTGGGTATGACAGGCTGCCACTGACGAAAGAACAACGGGCAGTTGAGGAGGCCGCTGCATCAGCTGATCTCGCTCCGTGACTAGGTCTTGTGTCGGGCGCCTCCTGACGGAGAAAATAACATGCTGCCGTACATGTTGAGATTACCGCGCTGCCCGGTGACAGGAGGGTTGCAGGCAAGGCCTTCTGACAGAAACGCACGCAATGTATACATGCAACCGTAACAAGCAAAGCTACGCTTCCTTGATTTACAAGAAGATTCGTCTCTCATCGAGTGTGCTTATATATATTCAAATACTGGGTAATACGACGCAAAAGATATACTTAAGAAAGACATTGAAGATGAGAAAAATGTATAAATGATGAAGAGAGTGGGTAAATCCACCCAGGTACCCTACGGCGAATTAATCCGCCAGGGAAAAATTCCGGCCGTGGGGTCGGCTGGGTGAGGCAGGAGCCGGGAGCAAGCTGTTGCCTCTCCGCGCGGCGGGATGAAATGAAAAGTAATCATCGTACCTCTGGCGCCCTACATGGCATCCGAAAACACAACTTCTGGATAACCAAACCTCCTGGACCGCTACACTGGCACCATACCCCTTTCCCCAAAAAGTGTTTTTCTTGTTTTAGGGCTGCGAGGATCCTTGGGAACACTATGAGCCTGGGACGTCCTATGATGTTATCAAGGCGTGGTAGTTGACCTGTCCTCCTCAGGGGAAAGGGACAGGTGAGGCGGAGACGGCGTGTTGCCCTGAGGGGTGGACGCCCGCCGCCGCCAGCAGGGGGGCAGGTCAAAGGTGGTGGGCGTTCAGGGGTGAGGAGTGAGATGTAGCACTACACGGTGGGAGTGGAAAGCGCGGACACTGCAGCAGAAAGTGTTCAATAGTCTCCGGAACATTCATGCACCAGGGGCAGTGAGGGACCGGGGACAGGCGAAGACGGTGCAGGTGAGTCGTGAGTGTAGTGGATCGTGTGCCCCAGGCGGAGGGGGAGTGAGGGGTGACATCAAGGAAAACGGGACTTTTCCTTATCCAGGGCTGGGGGAAAGAGTCACTGCGGTATTGGCCCATGGAGATGATGCGGAGGGGCATCGCCGAGCGTGTTATTCCAGGTTGTTGTTGGGGGTTTTAAGGGGCCCTGCAGGCTGTGGTGCCACAGGGCCCCTAGTGCCCGTAGGTGCAGGATGCAAATGCATCAGCAGGTTAGATCCTGTGCAGTTGGCCAGGGCTTCTGTAGGAAGGTCCTGGTATGCTTTAGGATTTTGATGGCCAAGCGGGATCTGGAGAGCCACCCCAAGAGGTCGGCTAGAGTTGGTCTGCGGAGGAGTGGATATAGTAATTGGAGGAGTGCCGTGCGGTGGGAGTGGTGACGAGGACATTGCAGGAGGAGGTATTCAGGTGTGCCCAGGTATGTGGGGCGCCAGGGAAATGAGGGCTGTCAGTCATGCCCAGTTTGTGTAGGTGAGAGTTTAGGCGGGTGGGCCAATCCGGAGTCTGGTGACTGCGGTGTCCAGGGGCAACGGCTGGGGGAGTGGGTCCACAGTGGTGGGGTGTGTCATGTCGTATTCGTCCAAGTGAAGTGTATTGTAAGGCGTCAGTTAGCTTGTGTCCCCCA
>JACEEZ010006528.1:0-75000 GCA_016584305.1 Chionoecetes opilio
TACCCCGAATTTTGCCTAAGTTACGTTACTCTTTACCCTATGCTTCATGCAAGAGTAATCAGTATCTTTACTCTTCATCCCTTTCACTGGTAAACTCTGGAACTCTCTTCCTGTTTCTATTTTTCCACTTTCCTATGACTTAAATCTTTTCAAAAGAAGAGTAACAAGACACCTCCCGAACTAAATTGGCCTACCCCTGTTTTTATTTTATTCTCTTACTGTCTTCTTTATAGGGACTGGCAACTAAGCGGGCTTTGTGTTACCCATTTGTGTTGTGCCCGTGGCCAGTTCCTTGTCATGTAAAAAAAAAAAAAAAAAAAAAAAATGCACATATATATTTAGTAAGAGATATTGTTCTCATGAGGGTCAGGAGTATACTCACTACTAAGCGGGCAGCAGGGCACCGGCCCCAATACCTAGCCACGTGTACACGCAGGATAGGAGCAAATATTATGCTGACGAACAAGACGAACAATAGCTAGTCCCTCCAATCAAAGGTGATCAAATAAAGGTACAAATGGTTAATACCACTGGGAATGTTCGCTTATCATATCCTATCACTTATCAATTACTTAAATGACCTTACTTTCTACCCATTGCCATTATAATTATATGTATATACATTCCTACGCTTCCCCTATAATGAGCTAACAAATACCTCCCTCACAGGGGGGGGTAACAAAACCACCACTCTTCCAATTATTGAGAGGGTGGTTGGTTAAAAATTTCCACAGCTCCCGTTTTTTTTATCACTGACCAATTCAGGCGGTTAGTAAGGGGATGGGTGTGTGTGGTGTGTGAGGTCCCAGCATTACCCAAAGAGCGGTAATAATGAACTCCAAGCTCGCACTGGGATGGTGAAACTGGCGATCGCGAGTCCGACTCGCGTGGACAAGACCATGGGCGGATAACTCGCACACACACACACACAGATAGATAGATAGATAGATAATTTTATAGACCACAGTCAGGAATCACAATATAAAGTAAATGGTAATAAACATGTAAACATGAATTAAGAGAGAAAAAAATCTCTATATATACAGAAATGTATGTAATAATCTACACTGTAGTCCACAAATTTACTTAAAGTAAATCGTCCAGACCATAGACCACTATATCTCTGGACTGTTTACTCGCCAGTGTTTTGAAATCGCCAGGCTGCATAGGGGCCCTACTGGTCCCATTTACATACACCGTCCTTGACTGTACCGAGAACGCATAAGTGTGGTTGGGGTGTGGCTAAGGTGTGGTGATGGGGTGAAGGTGTGGTGGTGGTGGTGGTGGGGGTGCGAGTGGCTGGGAGATGAGAGGAAATTATGTGGAATGGTTGTGGATGGGGGTGGGTGGTTTTAGTGTGGTAGGGGGAGATATTGCTGTGTGGTTATAGTGTGGTGGTGGGTAGAGGATGGGGGTTATAGTGTTGTGGGGGGATATATTGGGGTGTGGTTATAGTGTGGTGGGGGGAAAGAAGGGGGATGGTTATAGTGTGGTGGGGGATATAATATTGAGGAAAGATAAGAGGTAGGATTGGTTATGGTTGTGATAGTGGTGGGAAATATTGGGGCGTGGTTCTAGTGTGGTAGGGGATAGAGGAAGAGGATGGAATATTGTGGCAGGATAGAGAGAGGTGTGGTTGTGGTTATGGTGAGGGGATAGAAGGCTGGTGTTAGGAGTGGTGTGGAAGTGGGAATTGTAATGGGTTGTGGTAGAGTGTGGTTGTGCATGTGGTAGGGAGTGATAGTGAAGGTGGCAGGTGTTGTGAGTAGCTATGATTTGATGTGAGTGGGTTATGATTTGTTGTGAGTGGGTTATGAGTAGTTATGATTTGTTGTGAGGTGTTGTGTTATTAATGAGTAGGTTATTAGGTGTTGTGACTTGAGTGGGTTGTGAGGTGAGTGAAATCCGAGACGCATCATAAACTTCACCTCATATGGTTTTAATCACCTCACACACACACACACACACACACACACACACACACACACACACACACATACACACACACACACACACACACATACACACACACACACACACACACACACAACACACACACACACACACACACACACACACACACACACACACACACATGCAACATTCACCACCACTGTTACATAACCTAAAATTACGTGCCCAGTTACGCGAAGCCACGAAATTCAACCTCGGCCACTAACCCCCCCCCATAAACCCCCCTCCTCCCCCCACAACCCCTCCTCCACCTCACCGTAATCTCATTTCACACCCTTTCAACCCCCTACACTTATCTCCACTAACCTCAACATCTCCATAACAGCCTCTTCTTTAGTTCCAATATACTCCTATCATCTCCACTCATCTCCTATAGTTTCTTCTTTCACTCCTATGTAAACTACGTCACGATCAGCGACTTTCTATTAGGAACTGAAAACCTACGAAAATTCGCTTCGATATCCTTCCTGGTTACCGAGTGAACAGTGAAGTTGAAAAAAGGCGCTCTGACTTTGGGGCCCTTGTGCAACAGACCGATAATCCGTGCGCAGTCCAGATTTACAGTGGTCTAAGTCCAGGCCCATTTTTTCTTTGCATAATTATGTTGAATGTTTATTCAAAATACTTAATCGGTAAAAAAATATTATTTCCATGCCTTATTTCCCTAAAAACATGACGTATGTAAAAAACGCGGACGGGAAAAACAACATCCCTGTTCCAGGAGTGGTCCAAAACATGCTGATGACGTCACGCGAGGGGAACAATCTGCCTCACACACCCTGCTTCTCTCCACACACACACGCACACACGTCTATAGGGCCTGAGCAGGGTTGTGGTCCTCGTAAGAGACAGATTAAAACTTGTGTACGAATTTTTTTTTTTCAACATGGACATAGGGACTCCAAAGCCAGGAAAAGAGCTTAGAATAACCCGATTGGACTTATCAGGGTTCAATGATGAAGTGAAGAAGGGAACTCTGTACTCCAGAGTGGTCTGGGTGGAGGAGGAGAGAGACAGGACCAGACTAGAAGTGAAAAAAATTATTGAAGAGTTCGAATGTATGAAGTGTTTTCTTGATGGTTTGAGAAGAAGCTATGACGAAGTGAAAGGTCTGAAAGTGGAACTAAATGACCTGAAAAGAAAGGAAAAGCAGAATGTAAAGGAAAAAGAAGAGTTAAAAAAAGAAATGGAGAAATTGAAAATAGAGAATAATGAACTTCAAGCACAAGGTGAGAATGGAGAAAAAATGGTCAAGGAACAAGTGGCAAGTGTGATGAAGGGTGAAGTGAATAACTGGAAAAAAGAAAAAGAGAAAGCCAAAGTGGACTTTAAAGAAGTTATAGAACAACAAAAGAAAGAGCAAAGTGAACATGTTAAGAAAGATGCAGTAAAAGTTTTGAAGAGTAATGAGAATAGCAGAGCAGAAAAAATGTGTTATTATTTTCGGACAGAAGAAGAATATCTTATTTAGATTAAAGAGAGAAAGACGAGAAGTAAAAACAGTATAGGACGTTTTGATGAAACGTAATGATGACGAAGAAAAGGCAAGATTTGTAGATGAAGTGAAAGAAGTACAGTGGGCGCAAAAAAAAATATTACATTTGTTCATCATAAAATAGTAAAATGAAAACACATATAAGTATATTTAAATGGGTTTATTCATAGTAAAAAATTGAAACCTCAAAAAGGAATATTTACATTAATATTTGGTCATATTTCCCTGGACCTTGATGACCTGCCTCATCCTCCGTGGCATGGAATCATGGAATTCTGCAGGAATTATGATGACAGAGACACCCTGTTCGATTTTTGTGAGAGCCCTGTTCTTGTCCTCTCCCGTCATATGCTTCGAAGCCATTCGCGACAATCGTGGGCGGTGTGGAAGGGGGGGTCAAAAAGTACTGTGAGGCAGTAAAATGAGCGTGGCTGGAGGGTGGAGCGGCACCCCCCCACGTCAACGTCTGGCTCACACTGAATGGCTGAGCTGCACACAACCTGTCTTACTAACCAAGTACTACTGCCGGACACGCGATAAAACCGTAAAAAATTAACTGCGTTCTTTGCGAAACAAAGAAAATAATGTTACATATTTTCCTATAATAATGTTACATATTTTTGCGCAAGAAGTGTCACATTTTTTTTGCGGCCACTGTAGTAAGATTGGGACCTTATGCAGAAGGCAAAGAATGACCGATAAAACTAAGATTAAAATAGCTGACGGCAACAGCAGAAATTCTTCTTCAATGAAGAGCCTTCAGGCTGAGATCAGCTGCAGATTTCAGGGCAGTCTATATTAATAAAGCACTGAATGAAGAAGACAGGAGGAAGTTGAAGGAAATCCAAAAAGACGTAAAACACAAAAATGAAGAAAGAACGGAGGAATAAATACAACCTTTGTTTGGAAGGTTTAGAAAGAAAGAGTGAGAAAGGGGTCTACAGTATACAGTAAAAACACTAAAGGAAAATGGGGTGAGGAAAAAGGATGCAAAAAGAGAAATGAAAGTGATGTATACAAATATAGATTGAATTATACAAAGAAGGCTAGAACTAAAAGATTACTTAATAAACAAAGTTCAGACATAGTATGTTTAACAAACAAAATTAGTAAAAGAAGATCAAGTGATATTAAGCAACAAATACAACATGTTTAAAAGGGACAGAAGTGGTAGAAGAGGTGGTGGAGTTATGATACTGACAAAGTTAGGGGTGAAGGTAAGAAATGTGGAGTATGGAGAAGGAAGAGCTGAAGTAGTGAGTGTACAAATAGAAGTCACAAATAGAGAAACACAGACACTAGTGGCTGCCTGTGTACCACCCAGAACAAATACCTGGAACAAGGAAGAACATGAGAAGGTATTAGAAGACACCTTGAAGGATTTAAAAACAATAATCAAGAATAATACAAAGATACTGCTGGTTGGAGATTTAACTGCTAAGAAGTAAAATGGGAGACATTTGAAGGAGGAAATGAAAATACCTGGGGAGATACAGTGTTGAAACTCACAATGGAAAACACGATGACTCAAAGGGTGACAGAAAACACAAGATATAGGGGAGATGACGAACCAGCAAGACTTGACCTAGTGTTAACAAAAGGTATAGACCTAGCAAATGAGATAATTAATGGCTGCCCCATCGGAAAAAGGGTCCATATAATCTTATAAATGGAGACGAAAGAGGAAATAAAGGAGGAAGATGCATTGTACAAAAGGAGCAGAAGAGACTTTGAGAAAACTAAAATGGAAGAAATAAAAAATTCATTGAAGAAATTGATTGGGAAGAAATGAAAGGAGTGACCGATGTGCAAGTGAAATACAACATTTTTCTGAGCCTATATGAGCAAGGAGTTGAAAAACACTTACCACTATATACACCACGAGTAAAGGGAAAGCAAGAATGGTTTAATGGAAGGTGTGAGAGGGCAAAGAGAATAAGGGATGAGGCATGGAAAAGAGTTAAGAAAACTCGGACACAAAGAAATCAAGAAGACTATAAATGAGCAAGAAATGACTATGTGTGCCTAAGGAGAGAGGAAGAGAAGAGTTATGAGAAGGATATAGTTGAAAAGTGTCAGGAAGAACCCAAACTGTTCTACAGATTTATCCATGCAAGAATCAAGCATAAGGACAAAGTGGAGAGACTGAAAGAAGGTAATAGGATATATGAAGATACAAAAATAATGAGTGAAATTCTAAATAAAATCTTTCAGCAAGTATTCACAAAAGAATCAAAATTCCATGACCCGCAAGGAATGAAATAAGTCAGAAAGGAGTGGAAAATAAAAATAGAGAAGGAGGAAGTGTGTGAATTGTTGAAGGCATTGGAGGAGAGGAAAGCACTGGGACCAGACGGCGTGTTGGGTTATGTTTTATAAGAGTGCAGAAAGCAGTTGTTTGGACCAGTACAGTATATGATATAATAAAGTGCTCATTAACAACAGGAAAAGTGCCAAAGGAGTGGAAGAAAGCAGACAGAGTGCCAATTCATAAAAAGTGGAAGAAGGATGAACCACTACATTATAGACCAGTGTCATTGACTAGCACAGTATGCAAGATAGGTGAGAAATTATTAATGAAACAATGGACAGAATACGTAGAAAATGAAAGTATAATAACAGACTGGCAGTATGGCTTAATGAAAAAGTGATCATGTGTGACTAACTTAGTAAGCTTTTACTCAAGAGTAATTGATACAACACAAGAAAGAGATGGCTGGGCAGACTGTGTATATCTAGATCTTAAAAAGGCATTTGATAAAGTTCCACATGAGAGACTACTTTGGAAATTGGAAAATATAGTAGGAGTCACAGGGGTGATCCAAACCTTGATGGCAAGTTATCTGAGAGCAAGAGAAATGAGAACAGTAGAGAAGGAAGGAAAGTCTGAATGGAGAAAGGTTTTTAGTGGGCTACCACAAGGATCAGTGTTGTAGTAGTAGTAGTAGTAGTAGTAGTAGTAGTAGCTACAACAAGGATCAGTGTTGGCACCAATAATGTTCACGATTTACGTCAATGACATGACGGAGGAAATAAAGAGTTATATTAGTCAATTTGCGGATGATGCGAAACTATTAAGAGAAATAAAAAGCTATAAAGATTGTGAAATACTACAAAATGACCTGAACAAGATCTACGAATGTAGCATAAGATGGGAAATGGAATGTAATGTAAATAAGTGTCATGTGATGGAAATTAGAAGCAGCAAAAAGAGGAATAAATGGCCATATAGAATGGGGAATGAATTAATTGCAAAGGTTCAGGAAGAAAAGGACCTGGGAGTGATAAGGCAGAATAACCTACAACCAGAACAACGTATAAATAAAATATTTGGAGATAGTACATACAGGATGTTAAAGAATATTAGAGTGGCATCTCATTACATGGACACAAATATGATGAGAAAGATAATTACTACAATGATGCGACCAGAAATGGAATATGCTGCCATTGTATGGTCACCATATAAAAAGAAGCATGTGAAAAAGTTTTAGAGGACAAAATGAGGAGGTGATATCTGCCGATAATGTGCACTAATTGAAAGAATGAGTGGATAAATGTAGATACGGAGAGGGGACGACACGAGTGTAGCTCAGGCCCTGTAAAACACAGCTAGGTAAACAACTAGGTAAATAGATTTATCGTGGCCGTATAGGTCTGGAACGGGTGATAAGCTCTCTGGAAAGGCACAGCTTTGTTGCTGCACCCAAAAAGGATGCAAGTACACACAAACCTCGATTTCCCGGACCTCCATTTCCCGGATATCGGATTTGCC
Source organism: Chionoecetes opilio (assembly GCA_016584305.1). Classification (NCBI taxonomy): domain Eukaryota; kingdom Metazoa; phylum Arthropoda; class Malacostraca; order Decapoda; family Majidae; genus Chionoecetes; species Chionoecetes opilio. The sequence continues at coordinate 7,245 of JACEEZ010006528.1, forward strand.
GGACAAAATCCGAGGTCCGGGAATATGTCAGTCCAAGACTTTTTTTTTTTTTTTTTTATTATTACTATTTTTTTTTTTTCTTTTTAACATTGAAATGCCTGGTGCTGGTCGTAAATTGACAACATTGTCCGGCGGTCCGAGCGTCTCCCGTCACCCTTGGTCAGTGTCTGCGCCTCCCGCCAGGTGGCAGCATGCTCAGCGGTCGTATTGTTTACATTTGGGCACACGACACTCACGGTTCACCTGCACAGCCTGCGATAGTCCCCTGACCCCCACAACCCCTGGTGCAGGAACGTCTCTTGAGACTATTGATCACTTTATGTTGCCTCCCGCCAGGTGGCAGCATGCTCAGCGGTCGTATTGTTTACATTTGGGCACACGACACTCACAGTTCACCTGCACAGCCTGCGATAGTCCCCTGACCCCCACAACCCCTGGTGCAGGAACGTCTCTTGAGACTATTGATCACTTTTTGCTGCCTCCCGCCAGGTGGCAGCATGCTCAGCAGTTGTATTGTTTACATTTGGGCACACGACATTCACGGTTCACCTGCACAGTCTCCGTTAGTCCCCTGACCCCCACTGCCCCTGGTGCAGGAACGTCTCTTTAGACTATTGAATACTTTCAGCTGCCTCCCGCCAGGTGGCAGCATGTTCAGCGGTCATATTGTTTACATTTGGACACACGACACTCACGGTTCACCTGCACAGTCTCCGTTAGTCCCCTGACCCGCACTGCCCCTGGTGCAGGAACGTCTCTTTAGACTATTGATTGAATACTTTCAGCTGCCTCCCGCCAGGTGGCAGCATGCTCAGCAGACGTAAAAGTCCGCGGCGGGGTAGTTGATATTGGCGGTTGCCGGACAGTAAATACTAGAGTAGGATAAACGTCCGGGGGTGGGTAAATTATTATTATTTTTTTTTTATGGGGGGGGGGGATAATTCCAGGACTTGCGATTCCCGGACTTTTGCGGTTCCCGGACCAGTGCTCCCCACTATTAGTCCGGGAGAACGAGGTTTGTGTGTATATGCTATGCCATATCACAAAAAAAAAATATCATAAACACGCACAATTCTTCAAGTACGGGTTCACAATCTTTTATCCGAAATTCAGAAAACCAAAGCTCGCGTTTGGCGCCAAACTTGACCCGAAATGCCCAACGGTCAACCCAGGACACGCAGTGCTGTCTCAGTGCTCCTACCAGTCTGACGCACGGCGCTCTGCTGCTCACGGATATTTTGTTAATTTTTGCAGATTTTTTTTATTAACAAGACTGTGAAAATGTCAAAAAAAGCTGCAACTTCCCCCATGGATAACAGTGAGAAGCAGAAAAGGAAGAGCCTGTCATTATCGATAGCACAGAAAGTAGAGTTACAGTGGTACATTGACTTACCAGTTTAATTCATTCATTGATCGAGCCCGTAACTCAATTTGCTCGTAGTATATCAAATCAATTTTCCCCATTGAAATTAATTGAAATACAGTCAAACCTCGATATAACGGACCTCGATGTAACGGACCTCGATGTAACGGACCTCGATATAACGGACCTCGATGTAACGGACCTCGATGTAACGGACCTCGATATAACGGACCTCGATGTAACGGACCTCGATGTAACGGACCTCGATATAACGGACCTCCATGTAACGGACCTCCATGTAACGGACCTCGATATAACGGACCTCGATGTAACGGACCTCGATGTAACGGACCTCGATATAACGGACCTCGATGTAACGGACCTCGATATAACGGACCTCGATGTAACGGACCTCCATGTAACGGACCTCGATATAACGGACCTCGATGTAACGGACCTCCATGTAACGGACTCCATTTGCTTGACTTTTTTTCTTTTTCTTTTTTTCTTCTTTTCTTTCATATTAGACCGCTTATCGCCGCTCGAATTGTCAACTCGACATAATTGTATTATTTTCTAATTTTACTTTGGAATGCTTGGGTTTTAAGGAGTTTTGATGTATCACATATTAAGATATATAAGAAAGGAGCCTGTGTTGCTAGTGATTTAGTGGTAGAAGGTGTGTATTGTTTAAAATAGTGACTATTAGTGTTATGGCGTGGCCGCTGCTACGTCTCCCTGTCACCTCAACACCCTAAATCACCCTTATCTAAGGTGACACGCAGTGCTACACTGACCTAAATAGTGACACGTGTGTAGAACTGCACTTCACAACCATATAATATATATAATAATGAGCATTAGTCATGATAATAAGCAATACCTTTGACAGTCACGGGCCGAGTCTGGCTTGTTGTTTGTTTACCTGTTTATAGAGCTTGAGCTTGACTAGCTACACGGTCTGGTTGTGTTTCTGATTATTTCTCATTTATTTCACGTGTAGGAGCGGATTAAATTCAGCATGTAGTGTCAGTCACTGTTTACCTCCCAACATAGCTACACAGTCTGCTTGTGTTTGTGATTATTTATCATTGATTTCACAATTTTTCCGTTTTTTTCATATATTTTTCCATCCTTGGGAAAATACCCTCGATATAACGGACAATCGGCTTTAACGGACCACTCCTCCCCCCCTTTAGTCCGTTATATCGAAGTTTGACTGTACTATTAATCCGTTCCAGCCCCCAAAAAAACCACCCCAATTTGTTTACTGTACCTACAGTATATGACTAGACTGCACTCACCCTCCGCCATTTGCATTCGCCAGTGTTTATACTCTGTGTATCAGCTGTTGGAAACAGCTGTGGGTGGAACTGCCGCTCCATGTACTGCACTTACCCTCCGCCATTCAGTGTTTGTTTATACTTGTGTATCAGCTGTTGGAAACACCTGTGGGTGGAACTGCCGCTAAATGTACTGCACTTACCCTCCGCCATTTGCATTCGCCAGTGTTTGTTTATACTTGTGTATCAGCTGTTGGAAACACCTGTGGGTGGAACTGCCGCTAAGCGTACTGCACTCACCCTCCGCCATTTGCATTCGCCAGTGTTTATACTTGTGTATCAGCTGTTGGAAACAGCTGTGGGTGGAACTGCCGCTAAGCGTACTGCACTCATCCTCCGTCATTTGCATTCGCCAGTGTTTACACTCTGTGTATCAGCTGTTGGAAACAGCTGTGGTTGGAACTGCCGCTAAGCGTACTGCACTCACCCTCCGTCATTTGCATTCGCCAGTGTTTATACTCTGTGTATCAGCTGTTGGAAACAGCTGTGGTTGGAACTGCCGCTAAGCGTACTGCACTCACCCTCCGTCATTTGCATTCGCCTGTGTGAGCACAACACAACAGAGATGCTTCCACGGCGAGGTAACCAGGTGAAGTGAACGAGTGAGACGCGGTATGCTGGGCAGATGTTGTGGTGTTCGCTGCGCCAACTAGCGGTGGCGTATTTGAAGCTCGCCCGTATGAAAAAAAATAAAAAAATTGCTCGTAACTCGGATTTTGGCTCGCAACACAAAGCAAAAAATCACCGAGCTACTGCTCGTAACTCTGAAAACTCGCAAGTTGGGGCACTCGTAAGTCAAGGTACCACTGTATTACAGAAGTTTGATCGTGGTGTATCTGCGCGGTGTCTTACTGAAGATTATGGTGTGGGAACTACAGCAATATACGACCTATAGAAACAAACATAAGTTGTTGAAGTCTTGCAGTGACAGTGATGACCAGAAACTAATGAAAAATAGGAAAACGCTGCATAGGACAAAAAACGAAGATCTTGACCGTGTGCTGATGGAGTGGTTTCCACAACGAAGAAGTGAACGTATGCCACTGACTGGTTTGATGGTAATGAAACAAGCTAGAAAATCCCATGAAGAACTGAGCATTAAAGGCGAATGTGAGTATTCAGAAGGTTGGCTGCAGAAATTTAAGAAGCGTCATGGTATAAAATATCTGAAAATCTGTGGTGAAAAAGCTTCTGGTGATTATGAAGCAGCTAAAAAGCTTCTGGTGATTATGAAGCAGCTAAAAAGCTTCTGGTGATTATGATGCAGCTAAAAAGCTTCTGGTGATTATGATGCAGCTAAAAAGCTTCTGGTGATTATGATGCAGCTAAAAAGCTTCTGGTGATTATGATGCAGCTAAAAAGCTTCTGGTGATTATGATGCAGCTAAAAAGCTTCTGGTGATTATGATGCAGCTAAAAAGCTTCTGGTGATTATGATGCAGCTAAAAAGCTTCTGGTGATTATGATGCAGCTAAAAAGCTTCTGGTGATTATGATGCAGCTAAAAAGCTTCTGGTGATTATGATGCAGCTAAAAAGCTTCTGCTGATTATGAAGCAGCTAAAAAGCTTCTGGTGATTATGATGCAGCTAAAAAGCTTCTGGTGATTATGATGCAGCTAAAAAGCTTCTGCTGATTATGAAGCAGCTAAAAAGCTTCTGCTGATTATGAAGCAGCTAAAAAGCTCCTGCTGATTATGAAGCAGCTAAAAAGCTTCTGGTGATTATGATGCAGCTAAAAAGCTTCTGGTGATTATGATGCAGCTAAAAAGCTTCTGCTGATTATGAAGCAGCTAAAAAGCTTCTGCTGATTATGAAGCAGCTAAAAAGCTCCTGCTGATTATGAAGCAGCTAAAAAAGCTTCTGGTGATTATGATGCAGCTAAAAAGCTTCTGGTGATTATGATGCAGCTAAAAAGCTTCTGCTGATTATGAAGCAGCTAAAAAGCTCCTGCTGATTATGAAGCAGCTAAAAAGCTTCTGCTGATTATGAAGCAGCTAAAAAGCTCCTGCTGATTATGAAGCAGCTAAAAAGCTTCTGCTGATTATGAAGCAGCTAAAAAGCTTCTGCTGATTATGAAGCAGCTAAAAAGCTTCTGGTGATTATGAAGCAGCTAAAAAGCTTCTGGTGATTATGATGCAGCTAAAAAGCTTCTGCTGATTATGAAGCAGCTAAAAAGCTTCTGCTGATTATGAAGCAGCTAAAAAGCTCCTGCTGATTATGAAGCAGCTAAAAAGCTTCTGGTGATTATGAAGCAGCTAAAAAGCTTCTGCTGATTATGAAGCAGCTAAAAAGCTTCTGCTGATTATGAAGCAGCTAAAAAGCTCCTGCTGATTATGATGCAGCTAAAAAGCTTCTGGTGATTATGATGCAGCTAAAAAGCTTCTGGTGATTATGATGCAGCTAAAAAGCTTCTGGTGATTATGATGCAGCTAAAAAGCTTCTGGTGATTATGATGCAGCTAAAAAGCTTCTGGTGATTATGATGCAGCTAAAAAGCTTCTGGTGATTATGATGCAGCTAAAAAGCTTCTGGTGATTATGATGCAGCTAAAAAGCTTCTGCTGATTATGAAGCAGCTAAAAAGCTTCTGGTGATTATGATGCAGCTAAAAAGCTTCTGGTGATTATGATGCAGCTAAAAAGCTTCTGCTGATTATGAAGCAGCTAAAAAGCTTCTGCTGATTATGAAGCAGCTAAAAAGCTCCTGCTGATTATGAAGCAGCTAAAAAGCTTCTGGTGATTATGATGCAGCTAAAAAGCTTCTGGTGATTATGATGCAGCTAAAAAGCTTCTTATGATTATGAAGCAGCTAAAAAGCTTCTGCTGATTATGAAGCAGCTAAAAAGCTCCTGCTGATTATGAAGCAGCTAAAAAGCTTCTGGTGATTATGATGCAGCTAAAAAGCTTCTGGTGATTATGATGCAGCTAAAAAGCTTCTGCTGATTATGAAGCAGCTAAAAAGCTCCTGCTGATTATGAAGCAGCTAAAAAGCTTCTGCTGATTATGAAGCAGCTAAAAAGCTCCTGCTGATTATGAAGCAGCTAAAAAGCTTCTGCTGATTATGAAGCAGCTAAAAAGCTTCTGCTGATTATGAAGCAGCTAAAAAGCTTCTGGTGATTATGAAGCAGCTAAAAAGCTTCTGGTGATTATGATGCAGCTAAAAAGCTTCTGCTGATTATGAAGCAGCTAAAAAGCTTCTGCTGATTATGAAGCAGCTAAAAAGCTCCTGCTGATTATGAAGCAGCTAAAAAGCTTCTGGTGATTATGAAGCAGCTAAAAAGCTTCTGCTGATTATGAAGCAGCTAAAAAGCTTCTGCTGATTATGAAGCAGCTAAAAAGCTCCTGCTGATTATGATGCAGCTAAAAAGCTTCTGGTGATTATGATGCAGCTAAAAAGCTTCTGGTGATTATGATGCAGCCAAAAAGCTTCTGGTGATTATGATGCAGCTAAAAAGCTTCTGGTGATTATGATGCAGGTAAAAAGCTTCTGGTGATTATGATGCAGCTAAAAAGCTTCTGGTGATTATGATGCAGCTAAAAAGCTTCTGGTGATTATGATGCAGCTAAAAAGCTTCTGGTGATTATGATGCAGCTAAAAAGCTTCTGGTGATTATGATGAAGCTAAAAAGCTTCTGGTGATTATGAAGCAGCTAAAAAGCTTCTGGTGATTATGATGCAGCTAAAAAGCTTCTGGTGATTATGATGCAGCTAAAAAGCTTCTGGTGATTATGATGCAGCTAAAAAGCTTCTGCTGATTATGAAGCAGCTAAAAAGCTTCTGGTGATTATGATGCAGCTAAAAAGCTTCTGGTGATTATGATGCAGCTAAAAAGCTTCTGGTGATTATGAAGCAGCTAAAAAGCTTCTGGTGATTATGATGCAGCTAAAAAGCTTCTGCTGATTATGAAGCAGCTAAAAAAACTTCTGGTGATTATGATGCAGCTAAAAAGCTTCTGGTGATTATGATGCAGCTAAAAAGCTTCTGCTGATTATGAAGCAGCTAAAAAGCTTCTGGTGATTATGATGCAGCTAAAAAGCTTCTGGTGATTATGATGCAGCTAAAAAGCTTCTGGTGATTATGATGCAGCTAAAAAGCTTCTGCTGATTATGATGCAGCTAAAAAGCTTCTGCTGATTATGATGCAGCTAAAAAGCTTCTGGTGATTATGATGCAGCTAAAAAGCTTCTGGTGATTATGATGCAGCTAAAAAGCTTCTGCTGATTATGAAGCAGCTAAAAAGCTTCTGGTGATTATGATGCAGCTAAAAAGCTTCTGGTGATTATGATGCAGCTAAAAAGCTTCTGGTGATTATGAAGCAGCTAAAAAGCTTCTGGTGATTATGATGCAGCTAAAAAGCTTCTGGTGATTATGAAGCAGCTAAAAAGCTTCTGGTGATTATGAAGCAGCTAAAAAGCTTCTGCTGATTATGATGCAGCTAAAAAGCTTCTGCTGATTATGAAGCAGCTAAAAAGCTTCTGCTGATTATGAAGCAGCTAAAAAGCTTCTGCTGATTATGATGCAGCTAAAAAGCTTCTGGTGATTATGAAGCAGCTAAAAAGCTTCTGCTGATTATGAAGCAGCTAAAAAGCTTCTGGTGATTATGATGCAGCTAAAAAGCTTCTGGTGATTATGATGCAGCTAAAAAGCTTCTGGTGATTATGATGCAGCTAAAAATCTTCTGGTGATTATGATGCAGCTAAAAAGCTTCTGGTGATTATGATGCAGCTAAAAAGCTTCTGCTGATTATGATGCAGCTAAAAAGCTTCTGGTGATTATGATGCAGCTAAAAAGCTTCTGCTGATTATGAAGCAGCTAAAAAGCTTCTGGTGATTATGATGCAGCTAAAAAGCTTCTGGTGATTATGATGCAGCTAAAAAGCTTCTGCTGATTATGAAGCAGCTAAAAAGCTTCTGCTGATTATGAAGCAGCTAAAAAGCTCCTGCTGATTATGAAGCAGCTAAAAAGCTTCTGGTGATTATGATGCAGCTAAAAAGCTTCTGGTGATTATGATGCAGCTAAAAAGCTTCTGCTGATTATGAAGCAGCTAAAAAGCTTCTGCTGATTATGAAGCAGCTAAAAAGCTCCTGCTGATTATGAAGCAGCTAAAAAGCTTCTGGTGATTATGATGCAGCTAAAAAGCTTCTGGTGATTATGATGCAGCTAAAAAGCTTCTGCTGATTATGAAGCAGCTAAAAAGCTCCTGCTGATTATGAAGCAGCTAAAAAGCTTCTGCTGATTATGAAGCAGCTAAAAGCTCCTGCTGATTATGAAGCAGCTAAAAAGCTTCTGCTGATTATGAAGCAGCTAAAAAGCTTCTGCTGATTATGAAGCAGCTAAAAAAGCTTCTGGTGATTATGAAGCAGCTAAAAAGCTTCTGGTGATTATGATGCAGCTAAAAAGCTTCTGCTGATTATGAAGCAGCTAAAAAGCTTCTGCTGATTATGAAGCAGCTAAAAAGCTCCTGCTGATTATGAAGCAGCTAAAAAGCTTCTGGTGATTATGAAGCAGCTAAAAAGCTTCTGCTGATTATGAAGCAGCTAAAAAGCTTCTGCTGATTATGAAGCAGCTAAAAAGCTCCTGCTGATTATGATGCAGCTAAAAAGCTTCTGGTGATTATGATGCAGCTAAAAAGCTTCTGGTGATTATGATGCAGCTAAAAAGCTTCTGGTGATTATGATGCAGCTAAAAAGCTTCTGGTGATTATGATGCAGCTAAAAAGCTTCTGGTGATTATGATGCAGCTAAAAAGCTTCTGGTGATTATGATGCAGCTAAAAAGCTTCTGGTGATTATGATGCAGCTAAAAAGCTTCTGCTGATTATGAAGCAGCTAAAAAGCTTCTGGTGATTATGATGCAGCTAAAAAGCTTCTGGTGATTATGATGCAGCTAAAAAGCTTCTGCTGATTATGAAGCAGCTAAAAAGCTTCTGCTGATTATGAAGCAGCTAAAAAGCTCCTGCTGATTAGAAGCAGCTAAAAAGCTTCTGGTGATTATGATGCAGCTAAAAAGCTTCTGGTGATTATGATGCAGCTAAAAAGCTTCTGCTGATTATGAAGCAGCTAAAAAGCTTCTGCTGATTATGAAGCAGCTAAAAAGCTCCTGCTGATTATGAAGCAGCTAAAAAGCTTCTGGTGATTATGATGCAGCTAAAAAGCTTCTGGTGATTATGATGCAGCTGAAAAGCTTCTGCTGATTATGAAGCAGCTAAAAAGCTCCTGCTGATTATGAAGCAGCTAAAAAGCTTCTGCTGATTATGAAGCAGCTAAAAAGCTCCTGCTGATTATGAAGCAGCTAAAAAGCTTCTGCTGATTATGAAGCAGCTAAAAAGCTTCTGCTGATTATGAAGCAGCTAAAAAGCTTCTGGTGATTATGAAGCAGCTAAAAAGCTTCTGGTGATTATGATGCAGCTAAAAAGCTTCTGCTGATTATGAAGCAGCTAAAAAGCTTCTGCTGATTATGAAGCAGCTAAAAAGCTCCTGCTGATTATGAAGCAGCTAAAAAGCTTCTGGTGATTATGATGCAGCTAAAAAGCTTCTGGTGATTATGAAGCAGCTAAAAAGCTTCTGCTGATTATGAAGCAGCTAAAAAGCTTCCTGCTCTGATTATGATGCAGCTAAAAAGCTTCTGGTGATTATGATGCAGCTAAAAAGCTTCTGGTGATTATGATGCAGCCAAAAAGCTTCTGGTGATTATGATGCAGCTAAAAAGCTTCTGGTGATTATGATGCAGGTAAAAAGCTTCTGGTGATTATGATGCAGCTAAAAAGCTTCTGGTGATTATGATGCAGCTAAAAAGCTTCTGGTGATTATGATGCAGCTAAAAAGCTTCTGGTGATTATGATGCAGCTAAAAAGCTTCTGGTGATTATGATGAAGCTAAAAAGCTTCTGGTGATTATGAAGCAGCTAAAAAGCTTCTGGTGATTATGATGCAGCTAAAAAGCTTCTGGTGATTATGATGCAGCTAAAAAGCTTCTGGTGATTATGATGCAGCTAAAAAGCTTCTGCTGATTATGAAGCAGCTAAAAAGCTTCTGGTGATTATGATGCAGCTAAAAAGCTTCTGGTGATTATGATGCAGCTAAAAAGCTTCTGTGATTATGAAGCAGCTAAAAAGCTTCTGGTGATTATGATGCAGCTAAAAAGCTTCTGTGATTATGAAGCAGCTAAAAAGCTTCTGGTGATTATGATGCAGCTAAAAGCTTCTGTGATTATGATGCAGCTAAAAAGCTTCTGCTGATTATGAGCAGCTAAAAAGCTTCTGGTGATTATGATGCAGCTAAAAAGCTTCTGGTGATTATGATGCAGCTAAAAAGCTTCTGTGATTATGAAGCAGCTAAAAGCTTCTGCTGATTATGATGCAGCTAAAAAGCTTCTGTGATTATGATGCAGCTAAAAAGTTCTGGTGATTATGATGCAGCTAAAAAGCTTCTGGTGATTATGATGCAGCTAAAAAGCTTCTGTGATTATGAAGCAGCTAAAAAGCTTCTGGTGATTATGATGCAGCTAAAACTTCTGGTGATTATGATGCAGCTAAAAAGCTTCTGGTGATTATGAAGCAGCTAAAAGCTTCTGTGATTATGATGCAGCTAAAAAGCTTCTGGTGATTATGAAGCAGCTAAAAAGCTTCTGGTGATTATGAAGCAGCTAAAAAGCTTCTGCTGATTATGATGCAGCTAAAAAGCTTCTGTGATTATGAGCAGCTAAAAAGCTTCTGCTGATTATGGAGTGCCAGCTAAAAAGCTTCTGGTGATTATGAAGCAGCTAAAAACTTCTGTGATTATGAGCAGCTAAAAAGCTTCTGGTGATTATGATGCAGCTAAAAAGCTTCTGTGATTATGATGCAGCTAAAAGCTTCTGGTGATTATGATGCAGCTAAAAATCTTCTGGTGATTATGATGCAGCTAAAAAGCTTCTGGTGATTATGATGCAGCTAAACGCGTTGACCATTGTGAATTTGCCAATTATGGATTTGATGAACAAGCTTCGGTGAAATATACAATCATGATGAAGCATATGATCTTACTGGTGCTATCCGAGCAATAACAACATGACACACGGCTAAGATGAACAAGAGGAAACCATCAGGTTTTAAGGATGCTAAGGACAGGATGACTGTTCTTGGTATGCAAATGCTGCAGGCACACATGTTAAAGTTGGCAGTGCTTGGAAAAAGCCAACATCCAAGATGTTTTAAAGGTGTAACAAATCTACCTGTGCATTATTATGCAAACAAGAAAGCATGGGTAACCACAGAAATGTTTACCCATGGGTTCAATAACCATTTCGTACCAGCTGGACGAGTTCATTGTAGGAAAGCTGGACTGGAAGAAGACTGCAACATTTAGTGCTTCTAGACAACTGCTCCGCACATCCCCCTGTTGAGGTTCTTGTGAAAATTAATGTTTTTGGCGTTTATCTTCCCCCCCAATGTGACTTCTTTAATACAACCTTGTGACCAAGCAATTTTGCGCTCAATGAAGACAAAGTAAAAACAATTATTTCTGAACTGCATGCTTGATGCAGTCAAAAGAGGTGTAGATATCAAAGACTTCCTGAAAGAGTTACCCTTAAGGATGCCATTTATGCACTTGTTAATGCTTGGAAAGATGTAACTAAAGAAACATTAAAAAATGCTTTGCACAAATTTTGGCCTACAACAATGTTCGATGAAAATGAGCCTGCAGATGAAGACTTTGATGGATTCCGTGTCACTAACGAGAGGAAGATGATATCAAACCTCATTGCTTATGCCAAAATTGTTGCAAGAGAAAATGTAAATATGTTAGAGTCAGCTGATATCGAAGAAGTACTGAATGTTGACAATGACGCTCCTGTTGTGCATTCCTTGAGTGATGGAGAAATTGCTGCCATGGTGTTAGATAACAATTAGCATGAGGATAGTAGTGATGAGGATGAAGACATTATGAACACAGGTGAAAAAATGGCCATAGATGATATGGTAAAACTGTGTGATCAGTTAATTGGTGGCCTGGAACAAGGTACATGTATCAGTGTCCATGAGGTTATGGCAGTTTATTCAATCAAAGAGAGATTGCTTAGACAGAAACCTCTGTTAATGAAACAAATGACACTGGAGGAAGTCTTTAAAAAGGCCGTCTCTCGTAGTGGTGCTGAACTTGAGAATCCTGTTACTGGCCCATCATCAGATGTCCAACTCCAACCCCAAGACGATGGTCACCATAACAACGATGATGACATATATTCGCCAGAATCCTCAAACTAGTAGTTTTGTGCTTTAACTGCATGTAAGTATATTTTCTTGTGTTTAGCTTAGTTTGAGCCAGTTTATGTTTAAAGTTAAATTTAATGGGGTTTTTTTTTTTTATTATTTATTCGGGGGATTCAAGAATCCCCGAGCTAGGACACCTAAGGCCATGTAGCCCCACTAGGGTGACAAGAGGGCGCTACCAGCTTCACCGAGTAAAGCGGCTATTACAAGGGCACTTTTCTGTTCAGTGAGCAGTTTTGAGCAGTTTGCTCAATGAAAGCCTGTTGAGCAAGCAGCGAACTCCTTCCAAGCTATTTTTGCTCATCATTTCATTGAGCAAAACTTATTTGAGTGAGCAAAAACGTTTTCTGTTATAAAGAACCGACAATAGTGGATGACTATATTATTTATTGCAAGATCATTTTCTTATAAAACTCTTTACCGAATTATATGAAGGACAGTGGTGGTGGTGCACGGTGGTAGCAGTGGTGATGGTGTTAGGGTGTAGCAGTGGTGGTGGTGTTAGGGTGTAGCAGTGGTGGTGGTGCACGTGGTGTCAGGGTGTAGCAGTAGTGGTGGTGGTGGTGTTAGGGTGTAGCGCTGGTGGTGTCAGGTTGTAGGAGTGGTGGTGGTGGTGTCAGGGTGTAGCAGTGCTGGTGGTGGTGTCAGGGTGTAGCAGTAGTGGTGGTGGTGGTGTTAGGGTGTAGCGCTGGTGGTGTCAGGGTGTAGGAGTGGTGGTGGTGTCAGGGTGTAGCGCTGGTGGTGTCAGGGTGTAGGAGTGGTGGTGGTGTCAGGGTGTAGCAGTGGTGGTGGTGGTGTCAGGGTGTAGCAGTACGTGGTGGTGGTGTTAGGGCGTAGCAGTGGTGGTGGTGTTAGGGTGTAGCAGTGGTGGTGGTGGTGTCAGGGTGTAGCAGTACGTGGTGGTGGTGTTAGGGCGTAGCATGGTGGTGGTTGGTGTTAGGGTGTAGCAGTGGTGGTGATGCCTTGGTGTCAGGGTGTAGCAGTACGTGGTGGTGGTGTTAGGGCGTAGCAGTGGTGGTGGTGGTAGGTGCTGCAGTGGTGGTGTGGTCAGGGTGTAGCAGTGGTGGTGATGCACTTGGTGTCAGGGTTGTAGCAGTAGTGGTGGTGGTGATAGCAGGGTGTAGCAGTGGTGGTGGTGGTTCAGGGTGTAGCAGTGGTGGTGTGCGTCAGGGTGTAGCAGTGGGGTGTGCTGGTGTCAGGGTGTAGCAGTGGTGGTGGTGGTCAGGGTGGTATAGCAGTGGTGGTGGTGGTCAGTGGTAGCAGTGGTGTGGTGGGTCAGGGTGTAGCAGTGGTGGTGGTGGACGTCAGGGTGTAGCAGTGGTGGTGGTGGGTCAGGGTGTAGCAGTGGTGGTGGTGGTGTGTCAGGGTGTAGCAGTGGTGGTGGTGGTGTCAGGGTGTAGCAGTGGTGGTGGTGGGTCAGGGTGTAGCAGTGGTGGTGGTGTGTCAGGGTGTAGCAGTGGTAGTGGTGGTGGTGTCAGGGTGTAGCAGTGGTGGTGGTGGTAGGTCAGGGTGTAGCAGTGGTGGTGGTGCGTAGGGTGTAGCAGGGGTGTCAGGTGTAGCAGTGGTGGTGGTGGTCAGGTGTAGCAGTGGTAGTGGTGGTAGTGTCAGTGTGTGAGTGGTGGTGGTGTGGGTGTAGCAGTGGTGGTGGTGGTGGTTTCAGGGTGTAGCAGGTGGTGGTGGTGGTGTCAGGGTGTAGCATGGTAGATTTGCGTCTCAACAGTCGGTGGTGGTGATGGTTGTGTTAGGGTTAGCAGTTGATGTGGTGGTGTTTTAGCGCTGTAGCATGCCGGTAGTGGTGGTCGCAATCGGACTTGTGCCAGTAGCAAGATTTGCTCATCAAGCACATGTCACCCGTGTAATATTTCGTTGAATCTAGCTAGAAATCTGTCACTGATCGAAAAGTTGCCCAGGTTGGGAATGAGCGACCTTATCACTGCCGGTATTGATTCGCGCAAATCTCGCGACATGTGGCCACGGCGATGCACTCGTGCGAGCTTAAGCCGACCTGTTCACACTTGATATGATATTCAAAAAACGTTAGATCTGAGCAAAAATCTCATTTGAACATCAAAATGTCTGGTCCCAGGTCTTTGCATATGGATTGGCAACCTGTAGTATATGTCATTCAAGTTTACTTATTTTATTACTGCCGGGCTGTAAAGCTCCTCAGGCATCGCCGACTTGTGTGCGCTCTCGCAGGGTGGCAGCATGCTCGGGCGATTTTACGATTTGATCGGATATTTAAACGGTGACTTGCAAGCCTTTGTTGACACACACCTCGATTTCCCGGACCTTCATTTCCCAAATATCGGATTTGCCGGACAAAATCCGAGGTCCGGGGATATGTCAAGTGTCCCGGACAATTTTTTTATTTTTTATATATTTTTTTTATTATTATGAAATGCCTGGTCCTTGTTCGTAAATTGACAAAGTTGTCCGGCGGTCCGAGCGTCTCCTGTCACTCCTGGTCAGTGTTCGCGCCTCTCGCCAGGTGGCAGCATGCTCAGTGGCCGTATTGTTTACATTTGGGCACACGACACTCACGGTTCACCTGCACAGCCTCCGTTAGTCCCCTGACCCCCACTGCCTCTGGTGCAGGAACGTCTCTTGAGACTATTGAACACTTTCTTCTGCCTCCCGCCAGGTGGCAGCATGCTCAGCGGACGTAAAAGTCCGCGGCGGGGTAGTTGTTATTGGTGGTTGCCAGAGAGTAAATACTAGAGTATGATAAACGTCTGGGGGTGGGTAATGGCATAGGACTGTTGCTATTCCCGGACCAGTGCTCCCCCTATTAGTCCGGGCAAACGAGGTTTGTGTGTATTAAAATTCAAATTTTTAAGAAAATATTTCATATTGCATATCTATAAAAATATTAAACTCTACCCAAGAAATAAGGTTTTTAATTTTATTAGAAATATTTATAATACTGGGGGTAATAGTATTAATCTAGTGCGTCCCCAGTTTGGTACATCCCTCTACAACAATAGTGTATTGTGTGAAGGTCCTCAGTTATGGAATTATCTTCCTATTGATATAAAACGTCTAATGGATGCTGGAAACTTGCTTTAATTCAAGAAGAAAATAAAGAGTTATTTGTTTATTTGTCAAAAAGCATGATTTAAGAGAATGTATAAATTATTATATCAAATGCGTAGCTATGTATTATTTTTTTATTCGTATTGTACAGTTAGGTTATTCATTATTGTATAGTTGGTAGTCAATTATGATGCCTATACTACTGAACAACCATTTTGTTATGATTCTGTCTGTCTGAGAGCTTATGCTCCACAGATCGTGCCATCATTATATATTTGTTTGTTTTATATATTTAATTATCTTTTGGTGATGTTGTCATGGCAATAAACTTACGTACTGCTCCAGCTTCAGCACAGCCTGGCACCAGCAATGCTCCAGTAGCCATCAGCAGTGCTTTAGTGGAGCTTCCTAGCTCCTCTGACTCAGGGTAATACCTACTCTTGAGTCCCCACTTTACCATCACGGCAAAAGAAACTCATCTCTCCACCACACAAGGTAAATGAAAAATCTCCACAGTAGTACTTTTAATATTTATATACATTACAGGTATGTATTTACATCTTTATTTACATTGTTCATTATGCTGTTTACCATGTGTACACGGGCAGCACTGTTTACGGACCTTAGTGCTGTGTTCTTCCTATATTTACGCACCTTGGGGAAAATACCCTGGCACTAATGGACAATCGGCTCTAACGGACCACTTCTCCCCCCTTTTAGTGCATTGATTTGAGGTTTATCTGTACTTACATTTGTGAGACACGGTAGATGTATATAAAAGAGCAGCCAAAACTAGATAGATTGGCGCGCTGGGCACCACCCGCTCGGCTTTATTTATACTGCCGACGACCGATAGTAGTCCATAATACCCACCGATATTTAATGCCACCGATAATATATATGTCGGCCGGCCAACCTCCGCACCAAACCCTGCATTTATTGAACTTATTAGGTAAATCCCCACCTATACCAGAGTGGCAGAAACATTTTTTTAAAGGCGAAACTTGTTATATAGAGGTCCGTAAAAGCGAGGGTTTATTGTACTCCTATACAGTACTGGTCAAAAGTATGCGGCGCCCTGCTCCCGCTCCCGCACAACAAACAATACGTAAGGAAATGTATAGAAAATAATGTATTATAATAACCTTTTAATACTTGGTTGGGTGGCCTTTTCTCTTCTTCATGGCTTGGAGATGTCAGGGTAGTGATAGAGCTAGGTTTCTTAGGTGTTCAGGTGAGGTGTTTGCCCAGGACTCACGGATGGCCTTCTCGAGCTTGGGTGTGGAGCTGACGTCTTTCCCCTGCAGATCCTTCTTGACCATGTGCAAGAGGTTCTCAATTGGGTTGAGGTCCGGGCTGTTACCTGGCCAATCCTTTATGAAGGGTACCATGCAGTCATCAAGCCACTGAGTGACAGATTTGGCAGTGTGAGCAGGAGCACCGTCCTGTTGAAACACACTGGCACGTGTGAGCTCGAAAGAATCTGGCAAATGTTCACAAAGCAGCTCCAGGTAAACACCTTGATTCACTTTAAGGTTTTTAGGAAGCACAACAAGCCTGCCTAAAGCTCTGCCAGAGAAACAACCCCACACCATAAGTGAATCTGGGTGTTATACGGTGCTCTCCACATACCGTGATTCGAGGGGGTCACTGCCTGGGCGACGGTACACTCGAGCTCCTCGGTTACATGTCACAGTAAATGTTGCCTCATCAGACCGCAACACTGACAACCAGTCATCATCAGTCCAAGCAAGATATTTCTTGGTGAAGGTGACCCTGTGAGTTCCCTGTGCACGTGTAAGAAGTGGCTTCTTCAGTGGCTTGTATATAAAACAATAATATAAAACAAGTAAAAAAAATAGGGGTCGTCTTTTGGGAAAATGTGGAGAACAAACAGTCTCTTATCAATCTGATTTCACAACGCATGAAGGACAGAGGTTGCAACGTAATACAATCAGAGGGGGATGCAGATGTGGAGATTGTTAAGGCAGCAGTGTCAATGTCATCCAACAAAAGGACTAGTCTCATTGGCGAAGATACAGATCTATTGGTGTGTTGACTTCATCACGCGTCAACCAGCGATGGCAACAGCTTTATTTCTACTCGGGATAAAGGGAGTCCTGCAACAGTATACGACATTAAGGTTATGAAGAAGTTGCTTGGAAACGATGTCTGCAGCAGTCTTCTGTTCCTGCATGCATTCACGGGATGCGATACCACTTCCGCGGTTTTTGGAATCGGAAAAAAACTCGCTCTACACAAGGTTTTGAAGGGAGACTCTGTCTTCAATAGCTGTGCTAAGATGTTTACCACACTAAGAAAAACATAGCTGAGATGAAGACGCTGGGTGTAAAGCGATGGTGGCATGTTCGGGGGCAAACCTGGAGACAATCTGTCTGCAATGAGGTATTCTAGTCTCTGCGAAAAGTTGGTTCAGCCAAAAGCTTTATTACACCTGAACGACTGCCACCGACCTCCTCTGCAACGAAGTATCATGCCCTTCGGAGTTACACTCCAAGTGATGCTTTGGATGGACAATGGTGAGGCCATGGACACTACTGAATGGGGATGGGAATTGCAGAACAACAGTCTAGTTCCAGTGATGATGGATACTTCACCTGCGCCAGAAAAACTTCTGAAAATAATTCACTGCAATTGTTCTCGTGGTTGTAGTACACTTCGGTGCACTTGCAAAACACACGGACTTATCTGTTCACGGGTATGCGGACCATGTCAAGAAGGGCATTGTGACAATATGAGTGAGGAAGCAGTGTCTGATGATGAAAATAGAGACTATTAAACTGACACGGTTATTCAGTGATGAAGTAGGTCTTAAAATGCACTGTGTATTCTATAATTTTTAGAAATGTACATGTATGTCATGACGTCATTGATGACGTCATGACCTCGCCTGTCCGTGTAGTTAGTATAAAACTTTGTATAAAAATTGTTATATCAACATATATAGTATAAAAAATGTAAACTCTTCTGTAACCTACAGCTACAGCTTTGAAATAAGGAAATAGTGGTTATTTTTAGTGCGATGGCTGTCATCGTCTTATGACGTCATAGTTAGGACCTTTGTGGTGATCAATTTTTGGTAAACTTTTAGTATGTTGTTCCCCACATATAATGTATAGGTGTATAGTCCCTCAAATAGTCCCTCAAAGTAAAAAAAATGAAAAATGAACATTTTCATTTTTTATTTTATTTTTATTTTTGAGGGGCTACAATTTTTTATCTAATTAGAAAATAAAAAAAAAATCACCCTTGACGTCCTAGCGGCTTTATTCCTCTTTCGAATGACACCTCTACCGACTCTCTCCGACTAATATTGACGGAGGAGTAGTCTTTGGGGGGACCCCCCTAAAATCACGTTTTCTTTCGCTAACTCGTTTTCTATGCGTCAAATCAAAATTTTCCCATAAGACGACCCCTATTTTTTTTACTTGTTTTAGATATGTACCAAGTTTCAAAGATGTAGGTTTAATAATAAAGAAAAAAAAAATTTGGGGGAGTCGATCCCCTTAACATTTTATAGCTTTGGCGGCCATATTCTTTGACGTCACATTTGGACCCTTTGTGGTAACCATATTTTGGTAAACTTTTATTATGTTTTTCCCTACATGTAATACTACCAAAAAAAACAATAAAACGCTTTCTTGGAATTTGTTCAGGGTCAAACCGTATTTTGACTGGACTATTTGGTCTAGTCTCTGACACGGAATCTGAGAGACTGAAGCGCCTTTGTTCCCTAAAAAACCGTCAAGCCGTGGAATGTATCAGTACGAGGCTGCGGAAAATGGGAAAAAGCAATGTTTCTCTATTATCTCAAAAACCGGATTTTTTTTCAAAAAACGTTACAGATGGAAAAAATCCCGATTTCAACAGGCTTCCCTGTGGTGTAAACAGATTAAAATTCCATTGCAAAATGAACGCTATAAGTGTGTTTTTACGGCATATTTCCCGAAAAAAATATTCCATAAACCCAGGGGACGCAGTCATACATGCGTCACTCTTGCTAATAATAAATTTACATTTGTAATAGTAGCATACGATTCCTGCATAGATGCTCTCCATCAAGACATAAAAGAAATGTTTGCCGGATAAAAGATAGATGTATGGTGCGTCAATAAGCTGCTGGAAAGTGAACATAACAAAATTGCGCAAAATATAAAAATCTGTTATATCTCAAGATTGATATAAGCAAAAATTAAACGGATAGTTGCTTAGGGTAGATCTCGTTGAGCTTAACAAAAAGTATTCATGACATATTTGGTCTAGGGTTAATAGTTACATAGTAAAAAATAGGGAAACGCAATAAAGGTAGTCGCCTCCGTGGTGCAGTGGCTAGCGTGCCTGGCTACGAATCTGCGGGCCCTGGTTCGATCCCGGGCCAGGGCAAGCCGGTGACCAGCCTACCCAGCTGTTCTTCCTTCCTTTCGGGGTTGATAAATGTGTACCTGGGGTAACCTGGGGAAGGTAACTGTGGTAACCCGGGAGTCTCACTAGCCCTGTGTCCCGGGGTAACGGGTCCTCACCCACCACAGGCTCTAAGGGCTAATGCACGGAGATGAGCACGCATGCCACGCGCAGCTTAGCGTATGCTCCCATCTTTACCTTTAAAGTAATCGTCCAGACCATTTCATCATTCCTGATTTAATGCAATCAAATCATAGCCATTAACGAGTATATCAACAATACGTCGTCACTTTGTGTATCCAGTCAGCCATTTTTAAATAATCCGCAATCAAAATCTGCAAATTCCCAGAGTTCTCAAAACACTCAAGATTTGCAGACGCTCAGGCTCAGGCTCCGTGACGTAGCATCAGGGAGGCTCCTCTTCCCGCGCTTGATCAGAGGCACGTAAACACAGAGATAAATATAATAGTACTTGAAGATAATTGGGTGTTTCTGATAGATTTTTTTTGCTATATGCCACATGCATGCATCCTTTATGGGTGCAGCATGCTTCCTTCCCACACACACGCCTACACACCGACACCCTTCCCACACATGCTTGCATACACGCCTCCTTCCCACACACACGCCTCCGTCCCACACACACGCCTGCACACCGACACCCTTCCCACACTCACGCCTGCACACACGTCTCCGTCCCACACACACGCCTTCACACCGACACCCTTCCCACACTCACGCCTGCACACACGCCTGCACACCGACACCCTTCCCACACACGCCTCCTTCCCCCACACACGCCTGCACACACGCTTCCTTCCTACACAGACGCCTGCACACCGACACCCTTCCCACACACACGCTTGCATACACGCCTCCTTCCCACACACACGCCTGCAGACACGCTTCCTTCCCACACACACGCCTGCACACCGACACCCTTCCCACACAGACGCCTCCTTCCCACACACACGCCTGCACACCGACATCCTTCCCACACACACGTCTGCACACCGACACCCTTCTTACACACACTCCTGCACACACGCCTCCTTCCCACACACACGCCCTCCACACACGTGTGTATTGTGTGTGTATGTGTGTGTGTGTGTGCAGGAAGGGTGTTGGTGCGCAGGCGTGTGTGTGGGAAGAGTGTCGGTCACAGCGACAGATTCACTGTCTGACACTGAAGTACAATCGCTCATCATAACATTTGCCGACAGGTGTCAGGCAGTGTCTGCGGGCGTCCCTGTTCTGACGTCACCAATAACAGTCATAGCCCTGTTGGAGGGAAGATTTTTTTTTTCGCGCGCTTTTCACAAAAGTCGTGTTTTTACGGAAATAAGGCCTGGAAATCAATTATTTTTGGTGGATTAGGTGTTTTGAATCCATTCATTCAACATAATTAGGCAAAACAAAAATGGGTCTGGACGATTACTTTAATAAAGGTAGTATTTTGACCATTATAAGCAGACTAAAAATTGGTCGAGTTGTATTAGCATACAGACCTATAAATGATCTCAATAACAATTGTACATTTTCCAAAGAACAATAATACATGTTCTATATATTTTTCTCACAGAAGCAGTTTCGTTTTGAAAGTGCGTACAAAATATATTTACGTGGGTAAATAAGCTTACAAAGGCTCAACAATTGCTTTTAGTACATTAGCAAAAGCCACTATGAACAACGTCTCCTGCAAATCCGGTGAAAAAAAAAGTTGCTGAAATTGTGTAGGCTATGGCCCATGAATTATTTGTGAAAATCACATTTGCATTAATAAATCTATCTTAAACTCGAGAAAATTATCTTACCAGAGAGAGCTCGCACGCGTACGTCTAGTCTCTGACATGGAATCTGAGAGACTGAAGCCGCGAAGCGCCTTTGTTCCCTAATAAAAACGTTCAGGCCATGTCACACGGGGAATATTTTCCGGCATCTTTTGGTATCTTGCTACCAAAAGATGCCCGTACCGGTGGCAAAAGGTGCGCGACTGTCACACGGCGTTTCGGCTACGAGCATCTTCCTACCGGCATCTTCCTAGACCCGCGCCCAAAACAAAACACTATGGATCGTGCAACAAGACTGGTAGTATACAGGGTGTAACACGAGTTTATGCAAATATTGATACAGGAGATGGACTGAATTATTCTAAGAACAAAATGCTCTATACCCATATGCTTTCTGAAGCTTCCTTTACGTGACATGGAGTGAGAAAGAATTACCGCGGCCGTCATGTAACTCACGGCTAGCGGGAGGTAGGAGGTATGCGATGTGCACTCGCGCGTATGCCCCCCAGTGAAATTATGAATTATTTAATCATAATTTCTACTAGTTATGGACAATTACCGTATCTTATAAGTTTTAACTACACAATCGATATTAATAAACAGCTGTTATTTACCAAATAAGCAGTACATGAGAACAGCAGGGCTGTCATAAGCAATAATGCAAAGGGCTACTTGGCATCATGTCGGCGAGGGAGAGGTAAGGAGGGTAGGGATGGGGTGCCGTGCCAGGCTACATCAGCTGTGTCCCTCCTTCTCCCGCCCAGATTAGCGGCAGTGTTTAGTTTGAGAGAGTGAACTCTGCGGACAATGCCGTACTCTTACAGTAACGTGGAGTATGCGGATATGGTGTTTATCTACGGGTTCTGCAATGGAAGTGCAAATGCTGCCGTACAGGAATACAGAAGAAGATACCCTAACAGAAAATGTCCCAATGTTCGAACATTTTACACGGTATTTCAACACCTTCGTGACAAAGGATCTTTCCCTGGAATTGGTGCAACAGCTGAAAGGATAGGGGAACATGGAAAGGTGAGGCAGATTCTTCATGCAGCGGAAAACAGCCCAGACATAAGCACAAGAAGAATTTCCCTCCGACTTGGAGTTTCTCAATGAAAGCATGGAGGGTGCTGAGAAAAGAAGGTCTTCATCTATATCATCTGCACAAGGTTCAACATCTTCAGGATGGAGATTCAGTGAGGCGATTGGAGTTTTGTAAATCGCTACAAGCAAATTCCCAGCTGTGGAAATATATTTTGTTCACCGATGAGGCCACATTTACCCGTGCCGGAATGCATAATGCTCATAATGAACATTGGTGGTCAAAAGAGAATCCTCACAAGATGGTAGAAAGTAATTTCCAGCAAAGGTTTTCTATTAATGTCTGGTGTGGCATGATTGGTGAGTAATTGATTGGCCCACACATCTTTCAAGATCGCATTAACGGGGATATTTATGCTAAATTTTTGATAGATCACCTCCCCTCACTCCTAGAAGATGTTCCCCTGGGCACACGGCGCCGACTAGTATTTCAGCATGACGGGGCACCACCACACTTCAGTAAGCAAGTGAGGCAGCATCTTGACCAAGCATTTCCTGGACGGTGGATAGGCCGGGGAGGACCACACCCATGGCCTGCCAGATCACCAGACCTAACACCACTGGATTTTTATCTCTGGGGAGACATGAAATCACATGTATACAATAAGAAAAGTGACAACAAGCAAGAACTTCTGGAGAGAATAATGGCAGCTTCACAGCACATCAAGAACAAGCCAGAAATTCTAAGAAAAAGTGTTCATTCCATACTACAGCGAGCGCAACTGTGTATTGAAACTGATGGTGGCCACTTTGAACACTTGATGTGATCATCACAACATTAAGGTAAGTCATGATGACAAGAGACAGTACGTAAGAGTAAGTAGATCGAGCTGCCGGGATATTACTGACATTCAGCTGTAGACGTTGCCACGTAGCATTTTACAGTATTAGTGTGTCAAATTTCAGCTATTCATGTAATGCTTATCAGTAAATTTAATGGATCTTTGTCTCGTTATAAGATACTGTAATGCTCCCTAATTTGTAACAATCATAATTAAACTAATGTTCATAATTTCACAGAGATTACCACGATCCGTAAATAATCCCCATATCCGCATACTCCACATTACCGTAAGCGTACAACAATGTCTACAGCTTATTTCTCTCAAATTGATACAAAATAAATCATGAGTTTAACTCTCTCAAACTAAACACTGCCGCTAATCTGGGCGGGAGAAGGAGGCGCCGACATGATGCCAAGTAGCCCTTTGCATTATTGCTTATAATAATGCAAAGTATATATATTATAGACTGGCATCTATAATATGCCCTGCTGTTCTCATGTACTGCTTATTTGGTAAATAACAGCTGTTTATTAATATCGATTGTGTAGTTAAAACTTATAAGATACTGTAATTGTCCATAACTAGTAGAAATTATGATTAAATAATTCATAATTTCACCGGGGGGCATACGCGCGAGTGCACATCGCATACCTCCTACCTCCCGCTAGCCGTGAGTTACATGACGGCCGCGGTAATTCTTTCTCACTCCATGTCACGTAAAGGAAGCTTCAGAAAGCATATGGGTATAGAGCATTTTGTTCTTAGAATAATTCGGTCTATCTCCTGTATCAATATTTGCATAAACTCGTGTTACACCCTGTATATTATATATAATAATATATATATATATATATATATATATATATATATATATATATATATATATGATAAACAAAATGGTATTTTTTCCTCTTTTTTGCCTTTATTTTCCCCCTTTCGAAGCCAAACTTTCCCTCAAACAGGGAAATTGTCCTGCATCTGGCACCACAGGCTCCAAAATGTAAACAAGGATGCCGGTACTGGTGGCAAAAGAACGAACATGCGCGACTCTGCGTTTGCTACCAAAAGATGCCGGTATCAGGCGTCAAATGATGCCTGATACGCTTTTGCTACCAAAAGATGCCGGAAAAAGTGTCCGTGTGACAACCTTTATGTTCAGCGTCCCTGCGGCCCCTCTCCACAGACCTTTCCGGTACCCCTCTAAGGGGGCCCCTCATGTAATGGGCCTACGCACCCAACGTTCGCCTTGGGGTCTGTGAAGCGACTCTTAACAAGGGCAGAGGTGCTGGCAGAAACTCGTGAAACACCAGCAGCAAAACTTTCCACGGGTGGGAATGTTTACTGCATAGCGAGGTGAACACCGAGCGAGCGTGCTCTACCACCGACGGCTCGGGGAAGACTGAAGGTTTGGTAGCGCGAAGCGCGGTGCGCGCATTGTTGCCAACTCAAACACTCATATTTGGTCCAAATATATCTACAGAGACCATGAAAAGTCCCTAACGTGTCCCTACGTACAGTGCCAATATCCCCGCGCCTGTCCCTACATGAAATAATAAAAATGTTAGAGCGAGAAATGCACATAGCACGTTATATTTTTTTATGAAATGCAACTTTAGGGACCAGATTAATGATGATCAGAAAATGTATTGTATATAACGAGTTAAACATTGACCTTGCCTAATATTCTTCACTTACTAGTACCATGTGAATATACTATACAGTGAAGGGAAATGGTAATAATGGTTTACCCACTGTTCCATCATTGTACAATATTGTAGTATGAAGGAAATGGCGAAATGGTGTACAACCTGCTCATCATTCTACAATATTGTATTATAATTGCACGGAGACAATTAAGGTGGTTCCATATACCTGAAGTTGCTACATGAACACGCTAAGTGACTTACCTTCAGCCATTTAGACCTGAAGCGTTGTTTTCTTGGGGGAGACTTGTCTTCTTTTGAGAGTTCGCCTCTTTTCTTTCTAGATTTTCTAGGTTTCCTTGCACCAGTCTTTTCCATTGTCTAATATTTTCTGAAGTCAAACTACGGAGGTAGAGTGACTGATCCCCACAAACGATTAAAACAGCTGATGTTATGATGTGTAAGGCCGTGTCACATGAACGATATTTTCCAGCATCTTTTGGTATTTTGCTACCAAAAGATGCCCGCAGTGGTGGCAAAAAGTGCGCGTGTTGTCACACGGCGTTTCGGCTACGAGCATCTTCCTGCCAGATTAGCTAAGATCTGTATTCTTCTATCTTAGCTACTCTACTTCTACTGGCATCTATAAACTGTCCTTCCCTGTTGATAACCATAACCTCCACATTTCCCTTGATAACCATAAATAAACCACTCAAAACCTTACTTGTATTCATAAATCAAGTAAAAATAACACACATCATAATTTATTATCCCCGTTTCTGTAGTAAAGACACACGCAGCCTATTAAATATCTGTTTTTATCAACATTTTCCGTCATAACTTCTCATCAACAACTCAAAACTTAACCATATACCTAAATCATACGTAAAAAAAATATAAATAACACGCATGTGTTATTTTTATCATGCACGTGTCTTGTATATATAGAGTTAAAAACCTATTTATTTATCCTACCCTACTCTACCAAACACTTTATTTTCCTCCACTCATCTTCTTTTTTCTCCTCTTATCTACACTATACAGGAGAACCTCGTTTATCCGGCACCCTCGGGGGGGGGGGGGGGGGGGGGGGGGGGGGGCGCATGCCGGATAACTTATTTTGCCGTTGTTTTGAGAGTTACTCTTATGGAATCGCCCAAAATCCCATTTTTTTTTTTTATACATCAAAGGAACTCCAAAGGGAAACAACAAAAATGGGAAACAAAAAGTCCGTTATTGCCAGCCCCTATAAAGAAGACATAAGAGAATAAAAAAAAAAAGGGGGGTGACCCAAATTTTGTTCGGGGGGTGTCTTGTTCTTTTCTTTTGAAAAGATTTAAGTCATAAAAATGCAAAATAAAAAACGGGAAGAAGTTCCAGATTTATCAGTGAAAGGGATGAAAGGGTTGCCAAACCCCTGCGTACCCCCCCAAAATTTGAACAAATTTCTGCCTTTTTCTCAGTTTTTTAAATTTTATACCAAATTTAAATGCCGGGGTTATCCTGCTGAGTCCCCTTTTCCCCCACACTCGTCAGGATGGAAAAGCTGTCTCGTGTCGCCGCCACCACCACGAACACTCCCCCTCTCTTTTTCACGGATCTCCTGACGAGCTCAAGCTAGCCCTGGTCCCCCCTGCTGGGGGCCCCGGGGAAAAAAAAAAAAAAAAAAAAAAAAAAAAAAAATCCCTGGGTCGTTAGTGCCTTTTTTTGGGGCGCCTTTTTTTTAAATGCCGGTTAAATGAGGTTCTCCTGTTTTTACTATTACTATATAAATTATACAGTATATTCCTTAATACGCCTTATTTCCCAAAACCATATCAACAGAGATGCTAAACCCAACTTACCCCCCCAAGTTTGGTATTTCTCTTTATTCCGTAATGTGTAAAAAGTGCCCTTTTGGACGGGGCCTTAACTGATCTATCCCAAATAGGGCTAAAAAAATATGGCTCCAAAAAATACGCGTCTGAGATACGGTTTTCAGCAGGTTTTCTTTTTTTGTCATCGAGAAAAGAAAAGGGGGAGAGACTTATCAAGAAAAAGAACCATTTTTATTTTTTTAAATTTTTTGTTGTTTTATTAGCATTTTTTTTAAATTTCATATTAATTGTTGATGACTGTCAAAAATCCCTACTTTTTCTTAAAAAATTTTGCCTGGGGCCCCTACTTCTCTACGCTCTTAAAAAATTTCAAAAGTCCCTACTTTTTAGGAATTTCCCTAGGGTTGGGCAACACTGCCCTTCCCCCCAACCTTTCCTTTGCAAAAAAAAATCGTTTTTTAGTCAAAAATCAGGAAAAGTAACTGAATATACCAAAATATTTAGTGACAAGGATACTAAACCCCTCACAACCCTAAAAAAAGAACTCAGCATTGGGGTTCTCACCCTGGAAGTCAAAAAACGGCCATCTGCGCTTGTGTCCGGGTGGAACTCGACGGAATTTTGACGTAGGTGGAGATAGCGAAAAATCGTGCAAATGATGAACAAGCACAAACTTGTCACACTTTTCCCATTGATACTAATAAAATCGCCCGATTGGCCTTTTGAAAATCCAAAACGGGGGGCCTTTTTTCAAGAGGGCCCCAAAAATTTGCCTCCCAAAGTTGACGTTTTGTTGGAAGTATTTGTAGTATCCGATTTGCATGATCTAGGTTGGTTTTCTATTTTTTTCAAGCCTCCCCGAATAGATTCCCTGTTTAAAAAGCAACTACAAAATTTTTTCTCCAATTTTAACACATTTTTTTATGTTTTCCCATACGTTTGCTGGCTATGGGGGTGGGGTGTTGTTAGAGGTGACCTTTTTTCGCAGTCAGCCACCCCTTTGGGATGGACTTGGCACGGTCCTCACCACTCCCCCAACTTACATGGCTCCAAAGAAGAGCTAGCTTAAAGCGCAAGTGAAATCCCAGACGAGACCAAAAGGGAGATGCAATCATATTATGGCTCAGCCCTTATCAATGCCTTACCGTACTTACTTCAATACTTTTTGATGACTATGCAAAAAAGACATCATCCCAACGGGGGAACCCTTGGTGCCGGGGTACGAGCGGGTGGACGTAGTTTTGATGGTACAAAAAGTAAAGTCTGAAACCCGAGCGGGGGTCAAAAAAGGGGCAAGGAATCAAAGAAAAGGGATAGGAAAAGTAAGACACCAGGGTAACTGGAAAAGTTCCTTCGTGACGCCAGCAAAAAAAACTGGCTGTTTCACTTCCTTTCGGAAAAGGTGTGAAGCAAGACGCAAGCACAGTCATCGTCAAAAAAGGGAGAAGAGCCATTAGAAACCCAAGGAAGTCTCTGGATTCTGTGCCCCCATTTGTCATGAAGAAGCGACAGTCGAATATTTGTACACGCCGGGGATACAACGACTGATGGGAGCAACTTTTCTTTAAGGCTAATGACACGGACGTTAGTCATAAAAACTGTACTTTCTACTTGTTTCAGCTTTCTTTGGTAACAAATCCCTTTCCCTACCTTAAAAAAACTTTTTACAGCCCGTCAAACTTACGATCAACCGAGAATATAAAACGTATTTTGCTGACGAAGAATTTTTCTTAAGAAAATTTTTCGCTTTAAAGGAAAGAAAAAATTTTTTGCTAAATAATAAAAGGCTTTTTTTCAGCGCTATTTTTAAGTTTGAAATCTCATCAAACACCACTGAACTCTTTCTTAACTTTAAATTTTTCCTTATAGATAATACGTACATCAAGTTTTATCCAACATTTTCATTTTTTCATATGCTAACTTTTTTTCCATCATCACCTAGTCATCATCCAAACCCCTGAACTCATACCCCAACTCTAAAAATTTTCACTTAAAAATTACTGTTCATGAAAGTTTATATCCAACATATTTATTGATCATAACACAAAAAAAAAAATAATCACATTTGGTTTTTTTCCCTCTCACCTTGTCATCATTTTAACACATCTGAACTCAACTTTTAAAATTCACTTATACGATTACTACAAGTTTTTATCCAACATTATTTGCTTTTATCAAACACAAAACTAACAAACCAAAAACAATGTTTTTTTTCCCCAATCACCTAGTCACTTGAAAACGACAGTAAATTTCAAAAATTAAATTTTAAACAAACATTTGGGAAATTTTATGTCAAATATATCAGTCCGGGTATGCCTTGTTTACTGAATTCTCAACATACTCATTTTTAAGGACATTTCTCATCATCGTCACGTCTCCCATCACTCCCCATGCTGGCCCCTTTCACACACGCTGTCAACGAATCGCACCACTGTCACATCGCAGGTGCCACCCGACTATGTCAGCCAGCTGTCGTGGGGGTAGATCTCCTTCGTCCCACACAGGACCATATGGCCTTCTCCCCTCCCAACCATGGACCTTTGGCTTGCCTTTTGGGTTCCTTGGTGGGGAAAAATGTGCTCTCTTCCAAAATTTCCCACTTTGGGGGTTGACCCTCCGGAGTGTGTGTGGCTCCCCTTCATGGGGAAGACTGGCTATGTCGACGTTGCCTGGGGGAAACGGCGATTTTTCCTTGGCCAACTCATTTATCGCAGGGGTTTTCATGTCGTCAAGTTTGTCACCCTTGACGCTCTACAAAAAATGTCACATTTAACTGCCAGTTAACGTTCAACTCTTCTGGCACATCCCACGTATCTCCAAGTTTTTTCGGGCACAGGGATGTATTTTTGGGGGACCATCAAGTTTTTACAGGCTTTTTTTGCCCAATTTCCCCCGAAAACGCTAGTGCTGTCGCAGCCATGTATGCAGGAGACTCGAGCCTTAAATGTGCTTTCTCTTGGCCGAATCTGCAGCAATTTGCTAACGTTGATTAGCCGTTGCTTGTTGCCTGTGCCGTGTCAAAAAGCATCTGTATTCATCCTGGATGCAGCATAGTGCAGCAAGATGAAGAAACCCAAACCGAACAGAACAAAAATATGAAAATGGCGCGGGCTCGATGAAAAAATTGATGTTTTGTGGGTAATCAAAAAAGGGGCCCAAATGGCAGTGCTTCAAATTTATTCACTTTTACCATTGATTTCCACTTGGGGGGGTCCCCAAGGGCCAAAAAAAAAACCCAGGGCGGAGGTTTGTGGGGGGGGGGGGGGAGGGGGTCCCATTGGGGCCCCTGACCTATAGAAGTCAAGACAGAGGTACCGTGGGGTTATATTTGTCGGCCTCCTCGTAACCAATCCCCATCGGTTCTGCACTACTAGCCCCCTTGTTATGTAAAACATTTTATGTTATAAAGTGTGTAAAATTGTGGGTTACGTGTGCCGTTGCCCGTTGCCGTGCACAATACTGTTTTTTGGGATTTGGCGGGCTAAAAACTGGACGAAGTGGATTTGGAAAATTTTGGGACAGGATTTTTTTGGGGCTCTCCACTTTGTTCTCTGACTTTTGTATCTATACGGGAAATCGTTTATACTATAAAAAAACTTCAACCCGTTTTTTGACTCTGGGGGGGTCGCGAAAAAAAATATATAGAACAATTATATTTTTCTTGCAAATGCACAATTGGTATTGAGTCATTGTTACGTCTTAGGACAAAAAACCTCTACCCAAATTTTTTTGGGGCTTAAAAAGGGCAAAACGCACCTTTATTGCGTTTCCCTTTTTTTACTAGAAAAATATTGACCCTAGCCCCAAAAATTTCACGAAACCTTTTTTTAAAATCAACCATACTATCCTAACACTATCTGTTTTTTTTTACTTTTTCTGTATAATATTATATATTTTTTTTATTTTTCACACCCTTGGCCCTTCAAAAGACCAGCAGCTTATTGATGCCCAAAATCTATCTCTTATCCGTCAACTTTTTTTTTCTTTATGGGGAGGTTTTCTGCGAAAAGATTCCAATTTTAAAAAAAGAAAAATTTCTTACCGCAAAAGGGTTTTTTTTCCATGTATGCAATTTTCCCTGTTTCGGAATTTTTTTCGGGGAAAATGCCCTTAAAAAAAAACTTAAAAACGGGCATTTATCATGGAATTTAAAACGCTTTTACACAGGGGAAACCTGTTTAAATCTATATTTTTTTCCATAACGTTTTTCTCGTTGCAAAACGATTTTTGAATATTTTGGAAAATTTTCTTCCCCCCATTTTTCCCCAGCCTCGTACTGATACATTCCACGGCTAACCGTTTTTTTTTACCAAAAAAGGCAATTTTTTTTTTTTTTTGAAGAAGCCGAAGAAACCCGGGTTCTTTCAGCTTTCGTTTTGTTATGGCGAGGGACTTTTAAGAAGCCGGGTTTTTACGGGTTGGCCCGCTGGTCAAACCGTAAAAAGCCTAAGAAGCGAGAGCCAGGGCTCGCTTTTCCCGGGTTCTTCCCCTTTGCCGTGACGTCAGAGATAACAACAAATATGGCGGGACGGGCAGAGATTTCTCAGACAGTGAGTATCGTCGTAGAAATACGGAATTCAGATAACAGAACACAAGTAAACACATAGATGTCCATTCAAAAGCATGGACATCCCTTTAAAGCCAAAAAAACAAGAATATACAATTTTTAATAAACCCCACAGGAAAATTTTAAAACAGGTGAAAAAATTTATCATGTCTTATCAGGCTGCGATAGCCCCCTGACGACGTGTATTTTTTTTGCTAAATTTTTGCTGATAATAGGGCCCAAAAAATTCCCCTCATTGACTTTTATACCCCGGGTTTAAAACAAATGGACCACACTAATAGAGCAAAAAGGGAAAATGACATGGTGATAGGAAAAAACTTTCGTCGGGTTTGAAATAATTTTGTCGAGTCTTTTAACATTAACAAAAAGACGGTTTTTTTTCAAATTTTTTTTACTAATTATGCTATAAAAAGCAGACCGGAAACGCTTTCGCTGATTCATTATGCCCCCAAATTTTTTGGTTTTTAAATTTCTCTCTCACCTTTTTGAGAACGTAAAAAAGGTTGGGAAAAACTCTCCCCGACGGGGACAGAGTACCATAAACCTTCACCATCATCCGAATTCCCCCCACAAAAATTGCAAGTTTTTTTTAAGTAGGCTCCCCATTACTTTTAAAGGGACATGAAAAAAAATTAATTTGTTTTTTTTAAAAAGGTAAGGTGCTGTAGGTATTGTGGAAATGCCCTTGCCATTGCTTTTGGGGGAAAAAAATTTAAGAAAAAAGGGCTCCACTTTTAAGCTGACCCAAATTTTGGGGCTCTATGTTTTTTAAAAAAAATTTAAATTTTGCCCTTAACACATCTTTTTTAGATTTTTAATGGTGCCGATCCTTACTTTGCCGAAAGGGCCGATATTAATTTTCCGGCTTGAAAAAACGAAGCCCAGTGGGGTTTAAAGGTTTTAGGTGAGGTCGGTCGGGTTAGGTTGGGTTTTTAGGTTAGTGCACAGCCCGAGGGGCTCGAGGGGGGGTGTAGGTTAGGTTTGTAGAGTTTTGTCATTTTAGAATAAAGGCTAAACCTCCTTCTTCTTTTCTTTTTATACCAAAAACTTGGGGACAAGGGGGAAAACCCCTTTTTTTGGGTGGGGGAGCACAAAATTAAAGGGAAATAGGGCCCCGATAAAGTCTTGAACTAGGGAAATTTCCCTTTTTTAGGGAAATTTTTTTGTGGGGGGCCTTTTTTCCCTTATTTTTGGTGCTCCCCCCCCCAAAAAAACCCGGGAAAAAACCACCTTTGCCCCCAAAGCTTTTAGCTAAAAAGGGAAGAAAAAAATAGGGGGGGGAAAGCCCTTGTTCTTAAGATTTCCCATATGGGCCCTATATATATATATAGATTTTTATATGTTTATTTCTGAAATTTTTTGGGTTTAAAAATTGTATTTTTTAAATGAAAAAAGGGATTAATGGGTATTTTTTGGGTGACCTGTTTTCTTATTTGACATATAAAAATTAAGGGTGTAAATGATGTACGGGAAACCCTCGCTTTGACGAAAAAAATTTGGGGAAAGGATGCGGGATTATAATTATCCGGTGACCCGAACTTTTTGCTAAAAAAATTTGGTCGTTATATGAGGTGAAAGTTCCCTATTTCCGACTAATTCCGTGTATCGTGAATTTTGCCCCGGTTACATCTGACGAAATTTCGTATATTTTACTTTCATGCAGCCTTCACAAATACTACACGAATACAGGGCAATTAAAAAAAAATCAAAAACCCGTACAACGCATATACTAAATTTATTCTTTTAAAAGCACGCAAACCCGGACTGGCAAAAAAAGTATTGAAGCCGATTTTTTTATCTAAATTAAGGTCCGAAAAAGCGGGGGTTCCGGTATCCCACTAAACTTTGAGAAAGAAACTACAGGAGCACCCGTGTAAAGGTAACCCTAATAAGGGTTGGGTTTTTGGTGACTTAAAAGTAGGATTGGTTTAGGGGGCCAAGATTTGTTTCTGCATATAGGAAATAAAAAATTTTATGAATATTTATGAAAAATTGAAATTTGTTGAATATAAAAATGTTAATCGTATTTCTGGCTACTTTGGTTGCAATTACCCGCCCAATCAGTATTACACTGGTCCTTTGTCCCCTTTAAAATTTCTGGGTTTAATTTTTTTTTATTTTTAGTTTAATTGGGAAATTATTTGCTTCTGTTATTTAATTTTTACTTGCCCCTTAAAAAATTTCTAAAAAAGGGACATCACATCAATAACAAAATTTTTTTATTTTTTAAAAAGGATTTGAAATTTCCTTTTTAAAATTTCCGGGTTAACTATAAAGGTGGCAAATATCGGAAAATTTAGGAAAAAATATGAACAGGGACTTTTGCCCCGTGTATGAAAAAAACACTCATAATGCGGGTTTTGGTCTCTTTTTTCCTTTAAATGGAAAAGGTTTTTAAATCTGAATAGTAACACGGCCCCTATGTTTTCAGGTAGTATGTCCCGGGTTTGCTTTGAAGGGTTACCACCAAAAGGATAAAGGGAAAAGGGACTCTGAGAAAGGGTGAGGGGGGAAGTAAATAAATAAAAAAATATTTTAATTTCCAGGAAACAGGTTTTCCCTATCAAATTTTACACCCACAGATGTTCTATGCAAAAATTTTACTAAAAAGGGAAACTTTTTTCTGAAAGTCACGAAAATTTAAAAAAAAAATAATAAAAAGAAATTCAAACAAAAAATTTAAAAGGGAAATTTTTAAAACTTTTAAAAAACAATAAGAACAAAAAGTCATTTTCAAAATCTTTTAAAATACTACTAACTAGGGCAACTGTTTTTTTGATATGGGGAAACAAATTATGGGTTCACTTTGGCTAAATTTAAAAAGAAAAATTTATAAGCCCAAGGGACTTAAAAGTGTGACCCCAAATAATTAATAAATGCAAAAAAGGGAAAATTTTTTCCATATTAAAGGGGCCTTTGTACAGGATGGGCCCTGGCACCAGTTTTTTCTGGCCTTGGAAAAATAAAGGCCCTTTTAGTGCCTTGTTGTACTGGCTGTATTTCCCGGGAAAATGGAAAAACTAGTTACCCCCCGGATCCCAACCCTTTGACAGCCTTATAAACAGCAAAAACTTTTTTCTAAATTATCGGTCTTTAATTTTTAAACCCTTTTTAAAACCTCTTTTATAAAGGGAGAAACGTGACCCTTTTCTTTCAGTTTCCCCCCAAATAGCTATTTTGGGTGCTGCAATTTTTTTGCATTTTTTAAAACTCAAAAAAGAAAAAGTTGAAAAAAAGTTTTTTTGAGTCCCATATACCCATACAGAAATTCTTTAAAAAGCTGAGAGAGAGAGAGATTATTTTAATGCCAAAAATTTTCCAAAAAAATGAAAAACAGCCCCCCTTTTCCAAGAAAATTTAAAAAATAAACCCCCCAAACCCCCCAAAAGGGAAAACCCCGGGGCACTGGGGGGCCCAGATGATGGCCATTTTAATGAAACCCCTTTCATTATACCTAAACCCTTGTCATCAGGTGCGGGCAGAAAAAAAAAATAAGCCCACAAATGGGGGAACCTCGCCCCAGCCAGCCCCATATGATGTCCGTAGGTCCCGCCCCCTTTCCCTTGCCCAAAATAGCCCTTGGTTTATGGGGGCAAAAAAACATTAATGTAAAAGGATATGTTTGTGATCCATTCACAAATCGTCCCCCATTATCGTAACTTTTTAAATGGTTTTCCATTCGACGGGCACTTTGTTTAGTGTGGTTGTTTTTTTTTACAAATTTTCAGCCCCGTGAGGGGCCCCAGCGGGCGACCTCGAAAAACCACTGTCAGCCGTTCGGCCCAGGCACGGAAAAAGAGAGGAAAAAGCCGCCCAAAAAGCCGTAAGAAGCCGGCTTCTTACCCCGGGTTCTCTCACCAAAAAATTTGCCTCAAAGGGGAAGGTTTTTTTTTTTTTTTTTTTCTTTTTTGCGAAAAATGGCGCTTCGCGCTTTTAGTCTCGCAAATTCCCCTCTCAGAGATTGACTAAAGCGTGCGAGCTCCTCCCAAAAATCAGTTTTGAGGGGAACCGATGAGACGGAAAAAAACTTTTTGGGCTCCACCCTATATTTTTTTCTTAGTTTTTATTTTTATTTTAAAATTTCACACCTGTTGGGGCCTTTGGCTTTTATCTTTCCCTTTAGGGGCCCCAGGTGGTTTGGCCCTTTTAAAGTTATTTTTAGGGAAAGGGTGAGAAAGGTTTGGGCCCCCCCCCCCCGCCGTTTTTCGCAGGCTGGGTTTGGGTTTGGGGAACATGTAATTAATTGTGGTTAAAGCTTCCCCCTGGTGCCCTCTGCCCACTTGCAGGGCGGAGGGGAAGGGTTATGGGCAGCATTTTGGGGTTTTTCGGCTACTCGACGGGGCGGGCAAAAAGTAGCTCCTTGGGGAGCTTTTTTTAAAATAGAGCAGGGTCCCTTTTTAACCTGGGGGAAACCCGTACCTCCAAGGGGGGACGAAAACCCTTTCACCTGGGGGTAAGAGACTGCTGGGCCCAAAAATTCAATATATATTTTTAAGGGGGTTTAAATTAATATTAAAAATGATTTTTTTCTGTCTTGTCTTGTCTCTTTTCATCATTTTTTTTGAAGAAATTTAAAACTGAAAAATAGTGTTCCTGTTTTTCCCACGGAAATGAGGTGGGTTTTCACGTTTCTACCTTTTCACCACTGTCTTCGAACTACCCCCAAGAAATCAAGAGGTTTCTTATAAAAAAAGGCAGTGGAAAATTGCCCCCCACTTTGTTTAAAAGGAGTTCATTTTTTCCTTAGCATTTCCTGGGCGGGAACCCAGCAAAAAAAGGTAGTGCGCACAGGGGAACCCCCCTCCGAAAATTTTTTTTTCCTTTTCGACTAAAGCTACAAAGCCTCCCCCGGTCGGCGTTAAAAGCGTCGGGAAAGGGGCTGACTGGGTAAAGCCCGGTTCCCAAACCCTTCCCCCTTGTTTCGGCCCCCCGTACAACAAAAAAAAGGGGCGGCCCCACCAAAAATCTACCCCACCGGGCCCTTTCCGCCGTTTGGGGCCCCCGTACAAAGTTTTAAATTAAGTCTCTCCCCGCTCGGCGGTTGTCCCCCCGGTGGGGTTTCCAACTTTGCCCAGTTACCACAAATACCACCAAGCGGTTTATTTTGGTGACGTCATTGTTGTTTTTATGGCGGGCCCTACAAAACGGGAAGGTGGGGAAACCCGGGGTTAAGGGCGGGAATTTACGTGTCCCTCAAATTTATCATCAGTCCAGCCAATGACAAAAAAGTTTTTAAAAATTCTCCCACCAACACAAAATCAGCGGGGGGGGGACATATTCCCGGGGAAGAAGGGGATGCCCCGAATGCCCCCTCCCCGCCTTTTGTCCCCGTCTCTCAAAATAATTCTCGTTTTTTTTTCGGAAAACTGCGTTTTTAAAAGGGGTTTTAAAGGGATCAGATAATAAGATGTATAAGTAAAAGGGGGCCGTGTTGTAGTGTTTTGGTGGTAGAAGGGGTGTGTTTGTGGGTTTAAATAGTGAATTTTGTGATATTGGGGGGGCCCCGCGGCAAGGCCCCTCCGTCACCCCGCCCCCCCCATCAGGCACCCCCTCAAAAAATCTTTAAAGCACCCTTTAATTTTAAAGGGGACAAACGGGGCTAAAATTTTTTAGATAATGGGGCAAGTATTATAAAAATCTTTAAATAATCACTAAGTTTTTTATAAAAAACGAGTAATAAGAAGTTTTTAAACCTGCCCAAAAAATAAACCCACATTTGGGGGAGGGCTGGCGGCTCCACTGCCACATCAAACGTTTTTAGTAAAAACCCCCCCCAGGGTTTTCCGCCCCACCTGTGCTTCCTGAAGAAACAGCCCGTCCCCCGCCTGTGATAGCACCTGGGTTCAAACCAGGGATCAAGGATTCCTCAAGGGGTTCTCGCTCCCTACTAAAAATTTCCCAAAAAATCTATCTCCCTTGGGGAAATTGGTGTTGAAATCCACCCCACGGGTTCATCATGCTGCTGTTTTTTCTGCTGCTGCTGCTGCCGAAGGCCGCGCTGGGCCCGAAAAGTGGGGGAGTCCCCTTTCTTGGGATTTAATCTCTTTACTCCCTATATATGAAAATATCCACCAAAAAGTAATCATTGTCTACATTCACCTATAAAAAAATATTTCCAGCCCAAACCCAAACAATAATTTAGCAGGGCCCGGCGACTTTTCCCACCACTTCTAATACCGGGCTTGGGGCAGTCGTTGGCCAGTGTGCACGTTAACGACGAAGCCTACGACTTTCCCGGGGCTGTGGGTTCCGTCGTTGGGGTAACGACCAAAAAAAGGTCTTTAAAATTTTTTGGGGGGTTCTGGCCCCGAAGCCACAAAACACTTAAAGACCTTTTTTTTGGGCGTTAGTCCCGACGGAAACCCCCAGCGCGGAAAATTCCCTCGATTTTGTCGTTTAAAGGCACACTGGCCAAAACTGTCAAGACCAGAAATTTGCAGAGTTTGGAAGTCTCCAGACATGCTCATTATTGCTTTTGGGATGCTTATGAAATTTTCTTTTTTTTTAGGTGAAAAGTAGACATATTTATTGCATTTGATGGAATTATTTAAAATATATGAGTTTAAAGAGATGAAATACCAAACAAGGGACTCCTCTACGTTGGCCCCCGCGGCCTTTGGCAGCAGCAGCAGCAGCAGCATGAAGCCCGTGAGGGGGATATCAACACCCCAAATTCACAAGGGAGATTTGATGTCTTTTTTAATATTTTGTAGGGGGGCGAGAACCCCTTTTAGGAATCCTATGATCCCTGGTCTATCATGGCGTGGGAGCTGACTTTCTTTTTTCAGGTATGCACAAACTTAGGCGGATAACTGCGGGGTTTTTTCTCAAAAGTTTTGAGTGGCGGGGCCGCTGGAAACCGCCACTCCTCCGCCACTGTAAAGGTTTTGGGGAGGATTTAAAAGTCTTATTTTCGTTATTATACAAAATTAGTTTATTATGGTGAGATGTTATATATTTTTGTCATTATCTAAAACAATGTAGCACCGTGTGTCCCTTAAATTTAAAGGGGGATTTTTAAAAATGTTTTTGATGAGGTTTCTGATGGCGGGCAGAGTGAAAGGAGGGCCTTGCCGGGGGGGCCTCCCCATATCACAAATATTCACTATTTAAAACCCCCCTACACTGCACCTTCTAAACCCCCAAAACCTGCAACAAGGCTCCTTCTTATTTCATCTTACTTTTCCCCGATTTTCATTTTTAAAAAACCCCTTTAAAAAGCAAGCTTTCCCAAAAAAAAACGAGAATTAGTTTGAGATGACCCGGGGCAAAAGGCGGGAGAGGCAGTCGGGATTTCCCCTTCTTCCCCCCGGAAAAAAATTCCCCGCCCGACTTTTTGGGTTTGGGCGAGAAGTTTTTAAAAAAATGTTTATCATTTTGGGTGGGGGCTGATGACGCCTTGATGACGTCATTATCGCCCCTTTGCCAGTCAGCGCCTTCCGCCGTTAACGACCGAAAAAGGGGGGCTTTGTAAACTTTCGTCGTTAGGAAACGAATTTTCGGAGAGATCGGGCGTTGCTGGCCCCAAATACGTTGTTTCTGGCTTCCTGGCCCCCGGGCCCCGACCCGTGAGTGCCAGTCTGCCCGGGAACCCGGTGGGGGCGGGAGGCAGCCGGGGCGCCTGCCCCCCCCGCTTCCCTTTTCCCTATGAAAAGGGGCTGGGGGCGTCTGAAACGGGTGTTTGGGGGCAAATTTTTTTTTTGTGGACCGCTTGCCGCCGCCCTCCCCACCTTCCCCAAACACCCATCCCCCTATTGACACCCACTCCCCCCCCCCTTCCCTCACTCCCTCCATACTCTCTTTTTTCCCTCCTTGATGTTTTTTTTTCTAGTATGCTTTTTTCCTCATCTGGTTTTTCTCACCTACCCCGGGGGGTTTAAATTTGGGGTTTATTTTCCCGTGAGTAGGGCCCATACAGGACAAACACCCGACGAAAAAGTAGGATCTCCCTTGCTCCCTGCAAACCCCCCCCACTTTCCGTTTTTTTTTTTGTGCGGATGCTTTTCATGTTTACCAGGGGTATGTGGGAAAGTGGGGTACGAGTGTGTGTTGTGTGGGGTTTAGAAACCAAAAATTTTTTTCATTTCATCCTTATTTCAACCACAAACGTCCTCCTCCTACCTCCTATACAGTAAACCTACAGATACCTGCTACTACTACCACTACTACCATCACCACTACTATAACACTACTACGAAGGGGAAAAGGAAGAAGAGGAGGAACAACGACAACAATATTATCAAAACAATATATGAGAATAAAAATTTGTTATTTACTTTCATCAGAAAAAAAAATCAAATTCATGCAAAATATATACAGAAAACCGACAAATAGATCATCTTAAATAAAACGAAATTGTTGAAGCATTTTCTGAATGTGCGCAGCGAGTTTCTTAGAAGGATACTCCAGACAATACGGTCAAAATCATGTTCCTCTAAGTCCTCATTAACCCACATTTTTGTAATACAGGCATTCACTCAGTCACTCACTCATCGTATGTATCAAGAGCCACGGTTAGCCTGTCGTGAACTTTGCCTTCGTATTCACTCGTAATGAGTCTATTTCACTACCTACTCCATCTCAGCGTGGCGGAGCACCGGTATTCCATGAAG
This sequence comes from Chionoecetes opilio, assembly GCA_016584305.1. Classification (NCBI taxonomy): domain Eukaryota; kingdom Metazoa; phylum Arthropoda; class Malacostraca; order Decapoda; family Majidae; genus Chionoecetes; species Chionoecetes opilio. The sequence continues at coordinate 46,964 of JACEEZ010006528.1, forward strand.
CACGAAATGCTAAACAAAATGATATCTTATATTTTCGTCCATCCCCTATTGAGTCTCTGACTGTCTTCTATATGGGGACTGGCGGGCTTTTTGTTACCTTTTTATTCTGCCCTTGATCAGTTCCATATAATGTAAAAAAAATCAATATCATGTTATGCTTATCTGCCAAGCGATGGTTAGATGGTTGTCTTACATTTTCTACAAAGTCAATACTGCGCTCAGCATTCATGGCCCTTCCCAGCAGGTCTCACCCATGGACTTGCCCCGCCCCTCGCGCCGCCAGCCCCCCTCCAGGCCGGCGGACCCTCGCCTCCTTATCTCGTCTGAGCCTTTACTGGTCTCTTTCATAAAATTGTAGTGTATTCATAATCACTGCTCTGAATATAGCGGGCGGCCCTGACGCACGGACGGCATTACACTCTGGTCCTACCACTTGTAACCTTGCTGGTCTTGTGAATGCTACACTTAAATAATGTACTATCAAGTATAGGCGTCCAGCCTCTGGTCCCTTTGCTTTTGGCTCAGTTCTTGCGGCTGGAACGTGGCAGCGGGCCACGTTCCAGCCAATTAACTCATTACGTGAATTACTCATTAAAGGCTTGTTCAACGCAAAAAATTTATTGCAGAGACCCCCATTGAATTTGACAGCACTACTTGCATGTCGAATTTCAGCTCGATCCGACAATAATTAGGAGTCGTTTACGCTAATTACTCATTAAGGGCTTCTCTTACGCAAAAAGGTTCCTGCGACAACCCCCATTGCTTTTGACAGCACTACATGCATGTCAAATTTCAGCTCAATCCGACAATATTTAGGAGTAGTTATTCACTTTTTGGCTGAAACTTGGTTCCACGGGTCTTATGGTAAGCGGCAGCTCGCCAATCAAGCATAGACGTCCAGCCTCTGGCCCCTTTGCTTTTGGCTCAGTTCTTGCGGCTGGAACGTGGCAACGAGCCACGTTCCAGCCAATTAACTCATTACGTGAATTACTCATTATGGGCTTGTTCTACGCAAAAAGGTTGTTTCTCAGACTCCCATTGATTTTGACGGCACTATTTGCATGTCGAATTTCAGTTCAATCCGACAATAATTAGGAGTAGTTTACGCTTATTACTCATTAAGGGCTTGTTTTACGCAAAAAAGTTTCTTGCGACGACCCCCATTGATTTTGACAGCACTACCTGCATGTCCAATTTCAGCTCAATCCGACAATATTTAGGAGTAGTTATTCACTTCTTGGCGGAAACTTGATTCCACGGGTCTTATGGTCAGCGGCAGCGAGCGAAGCGAGCTGCCAATAAAGCTATACAGACACCGTTGCATTTCCTCTCATCTCTTATCACTAATTACAAGGTGTTTCTTGGAGAGGACTGAAGCGGTGACCGAACTCTGGTGGTTGCTATGGTGACCTACAGTGCATTACAATATTGTGACCCATTACACACCACGTCACGCCAGAGCATTGGAATAAGTAAAGATTATAGTGATAAAGGTGATGAGGATTAAAGTAGTAGTAGTATTTTCATTAGTAGTAGCAGTAGAAGTAGCAGTATGAGTGGTAGCAATATAATAGTTTAGTACATAGTAGCACAATTATCAATAAATCATAAATGGTAAATACCAACAGGAGCACCATCGCTACCACCACCACCAATGATGTTTGATGGAAAAATAATAACAGCAATAATCAGATGAAGTGTAATACTGATCCTAAATAATGTATACCACTCGAAGGGCAGAAGGAAGACGGCCATGACACTTCAAGTCTTACTCATGGCGAGACCAATTAATGCTTCCAAGCCCCTGCAGACACAACAATATCCCGAAATGATTAGTTCATCACTGACTATAGCCACGACAAGTATCACTTCCCAACCTAGGTCGCTTAGGACGACACCCATGTTAAAGCTTATCTCAAAAATGCCATATGGGGAGGTGGTAGCAGAGTGGTTAGCGTCACCAAGTGACTTGCTCGGTAACCCAAGTTCGATCCCCGATGGGGGACAAAATCCACTTAATATCTTTCTGCAACCGTCGAGCTGCCTATGAACACCAGGCGTCACTATAAAAATCCTACCTGCGCCACCACCGGCGAGGGTCAACCATCACAGCCCTCGAGTTATTTTCCAGGGCTTACCATCCGAGCCATGGCGGTCAGGCGCTACATAGTGCAGTATGACTTGTATTCCCGTAGGATTTGCGTGTCAAAATAGATTATTTTGCATTTCCTGGTTTATTTGGGGTTATACTGTGCGAAAATGGAGGGGGCCATATTTTTCGACCCCTGGAACCCCCTTTTGATGGGCGTTTTCTGCCCAGGGGGTCCCGGAACTGACAATACTACTAACTCCACTAATAATGAACCAATGTTTATGATCTTGGTATTATTTCACGGGTTTGTGATGATGAAAAATCCCTTTATGAGACTTTCGAGCTGCCCGGAAGTGAATATCATCAATTTTCGGCGGAGGCAAGACGTCAACGGGGTCTGAACGGGGTCCGATCAACAAAATTTGTCACGATGTTAACAACCTTGTCATGTAATACCTCTTTTTCAGGGTTTTCGGGTACATGAAGCTGAATGGAGCAGTGGTTTTCGTCACCACACCACTAATTTTAGAGATAAGGCATCTTGGATTCTCTGTAACATATATAGAACATTTATACTTCACCTTTTGGTTTCAGGTGTGACGTATAGACTGGCTAAAGTCAAGACCCTTGAACAGCCATGTCTACGAGGGCTGCTTGTATCATCTGTCATGAGGGTGCAACTGGATCTCGCACACTTGTCAGCAATCCTGAAATGCTCAAAGAACTTCTGGACTGTTGCAAAGAGAGGGTGGCCTTAGGTCAGAATGATTTGCAGATCATTACCGATCGCCTAGAAAATTTGAGTGAAACTGATCGAGCTTCAGCTTACTATCATAGTGAGTGTCGAAAACCGATTGTTAACAACACCAAAATTGACAGACTGAGAACTAAGAGAACATATTTCAACAGCCCTGGTTGCTCTCGGCGAGGACCCGGACGTCCATCCGTTGAAGTAGGCTCTCGCCCTAAACGAACAAAAACTACCCAGAAAGCCATAGCATGCATGTTTGCATCATGCAGATTTTGTTCTGATGATGGTTCTGAAGCTCTGCACCGTGTCTTCTCAGACAATATGGGTCACACTTTCCTGCAAATTAAACTGGAAACTCGAGATGATCATGTTAGGACTTGTGTGTCTGATTTGGAGGAAGTAGGAGATGCAGCCGCTCTCGAGAAGTACTACCACCCCAATTGTTTGCAGTATGCGAAGCGCACCTGCACACAAGTAAAATTCGATGACATGAAGGTTATCCGTTCCCTGTGTGATGAAGAGTTCCTCCTCATTGTCTAGAACACCCTAGTTGGTGACGATGTGTCCGTGACTATGGCTGAACTGAACGATGAATACCTGTCAATTTTGAAGAGGTACATAGCAGAAGTTAGTAGCACAGGAAACTACCGCAAGCACCTGCAAGGCCTATTCACTGAATGCCTTTCGAACGTCCACTTCATCAAATCAGCTCGACAAAATGAGCCTGACAAAATTGTTCTTCAAACAGCTGTGAGCAAGGCAATGGAGTATCAGTCTTCCATGCTAGATAGTGGTGAGCTCATCGGAAACTTAAAGAACATAGCTGACATATTGCGAGACGAGATGCTACATCATCGCGATTGGTCGTTCAAAGGCAGCTTCCGGTGAGGTGTCTGACGCTACCTGCCCCTTGAGCTGTGCTTGAACTGACGAAGTGTTCATGTAAAGCTGGATGTAGAGGAAGGTGTAGTTGTTGTAAGAATGGCCTTCCCTGCACTCCACTGTGCAAATGCTATGGCAGTGATTGCTCAAATTCCACCATGAATGACGGACACGTCAACGACGATGAAGATGATGTTGAGTGTTAACCAAAGACATGTAGCATTTCGACATGTAGCATAGCTATTCTTGTTGTTATAGCTTTTCTGAGTTTTATTGGGTAGTTTTGTTTGTAATGGTTTCATGTTCTAGTCGATATAGCATGATTGTTATTCGATTTATGTTATCTTATCTATCTACGTTGTAGTGTGGACTACAGTTTTGGCGATATAGCTGTATTCTTTTATCTGGTCAGCTATCATGGTTACGTGTGTCACATAAACCGTTTTGTTGTTCTTGTTTCGAATATTTGCAGTATATGATTGATGTGAAACAATATGTATCTCTTGTCAACACTAGTTAACATTTTTGCTTTTACTTTGTGCAATATTGGCAAGCTCGCTGTATTATTTTATCTGGACAGTTGTGTTTGTGACACAAAGCGTTTTGTTGTTCTAGTCGGGAACTAGGTACTTTTTTGTCTCCAGAAATATATGTACAGTATTTGAGCGATATGCTCTCTTTTCATGCAACAATTGAAAAACTCAAACAGTAAATATAGTGTTTTCATTGAGTAGGTAACATCTGAATGATGTTAGTAAATATTTTGAACATATGATGCAATCTTTGTCCTTCATTTCTAAATCATATCAATTATCGAACAGTGAGTTGGGTGTGAATAATAATTGATGCTTTGAAAAAAGGCTAATACCTCATGACATTCATTAACTCTAAAATGAGTGGTCTGGTGACAAAAACAACTGCTCCATTCAGCTTCCTGTACCTGAAAACCCTGAAAAAGAGGTATTACATGACAAGTTTGTTAACATCGTGACAAGATGTTTGTTGATCAGACCCCGTTCAGACCCCGTTGACGTCATGCCTCCGCCGGAAATTGATGATATTCACTTCCGGTCAGCTCGAAAGTCTCATAAACGGATTTGTCATCATCAGAAACCCCTGTAATAATACCAAGATCATAAAGATTGGTTAATTATTAGTGGAGTTAGTAGTATTGTCAGTTCCGGGACCCCATGGACAGAAAACGCTCCCCAAAGGGGGTTCCAGGGCTAAAAAAAACTTGGCCCCCTCCATTTCCCCATAGTATATCCTCAAGTCAACCAGAAAAAACAATAAAATCAATTTTGACACGCAAATCCTGCGGGAGCTGTTTTTGTGACAAGTCATACTGCACTAACGGGCACAAATGTAAAAATATAAAAAAATCTGAAGAAAAAAAGCCTTAAGCAGATCTCAGACGAAACTAAAAACTACCTAAACCACAAGAGGGATAAATTATCACAAAACATTACCTATGTCTGAGTTTCCAGACATTTCTGTCCACGTTTGGCGCCAAATCAACAATATCCTCTCTATTTTCTGTAAGGCAAATCAGCCACACATTCAAGGCTTTCCTGAAATATGCTGGCAAACTAGAATGGTGGGAAGGATCGACAATATTAAAGTCACTATTGGAAAGAAGGAAAAAAGGAAGTATAATCTGAAGGGTTTATCAAAAGTCGAGTAGAAAAACCCTCTCTCTAGACGGGTAATGTAAGAGAGACAGACAGGAGAAAGAGAGAGGAGAGAGAGAGAGAAGAGAGAGAGAGAGAGAGAGAGAGGAGAGAGAGAGAGAGAGAGAGAGAGAGAGAGAGTAAAAGTACGTGTGAAAAGTCAAGAGAAAAATAAAAGGGGGAAGATAAGTACTTAAGATAAAGTCAGATAGGATATCCTTTTCCCTCTAAAGTGAGTAAGAGAAAGAGTGCCTTTTCATCTTCTCCATTGTTATTGGTGATCTTTTGATACGAATTATATATATATATATATATATATATATATATATATATATATATATATATATTATTATTTTTCTCTCTCTCCTCCTCTCTCTTCTCTCTCTCTCTCTCTCTCTCTCTCTCTCTCTCTCTCTCTCTCTCTCTCTCTCTCTCTCTCTCTCTCTCTCTCTCTCTCTCTCTCTCTCCTCTCCTCTCTCTCTCTCTCTCTCTCTCTCCTCCCCTCGGGTTCGGGTTTTGGGTTACTCTTTGCCTAATGACATCCGTTCACTGACACCCAACCCGCCCAAGGACGAGAACTACTCGAGTGTTTCCTTGGCGTGGATAGAGCGTGGCTATGGGCACGAGAGGAGGGTGGTGGGGAGCAAGGTTGTGTGGGTGAAGGGGTGGGTGAATATTGAGGAGGAAGGGAAAGGAGAAGGTGGACAAGAAGGAGGAGGGGAGTAAAGGAAACGTTCTCTTTGGACAAAAGCAGTCGTGTTAGAAGTGGAGGAGGTGGAATATACAATAAACTGTCTATGTGTGAGAAAGAGTGGCTCTTGAGGTGAACTGATGATAATCTTGAGAAATTTGAAGAATAAAGGAGAGGAAGGAGATCACCGGGAACGTGTTTGTTGATGGAGAAGGTAGAGGATAATGAGAATAAGTGGTCTGCAGTATAAAAAAATCTGAAGTATATGGGTAGAAGTATACGTATGTAATGATTCGCTGGATAGATGGATTTATTAGTTTTATTTACAAATTTTATGAAATATAATCTAAATAGGAAATTTTAATTAATCTCAAAGATGGAGCAGCACTACATGACATGGAAATAATAGGTAGATGAAAGGGTCAATATAAGATTTCCAAGTATGTGTGGGGAAGGCATATTAGTAGGGTCACTTAGGGCGATTCGCTTCACATTAGGTGAAGGAAGTATTTTGAGGGTCTTATCCTAAGCATTTTGTGCCGCTGAATCCGAAAATCGTAGTTGGGTCACTCGTTAGCGGTAAGTTTTCGCGCAATTTGCAATTTGGCAATTTGGCAATAAAATTGGCAATTACAAATTGCAGAATGAGAACCAGACGTCGTAGAGACCTCGTTTTGGACTCAAATTGAAGCTTATTAAGAGTGCATAAAATGTTATTTAGTACTCCGTGGTTGTATCTGTTCGCATTACTGAACTATAATGGAAATTAGAGATAAATGGAAAAAAATATAAAAGGAATAATTTTGGCCTTAATTTCACATCAAAAGTCATGAAATGTTTCTGGCTGTATTTTTTTTCTCATAAAGGCACTACCGTCTGATTAATAGAAATGGTAATTTTTTCTCTGACTGTCCCCTCATGGTCGTATTTTTATGACATACGGTAATAAAATTTCGCAAATAATGTAAAATTTCATTGGCTATAATTTTAGAAAATAGCTATAAACCCGTAAATAAAAAAATTCATTTATTTATGGCACATTTTCCTTCCCAGGTCTCGCAATGAAATCGTGTGTCATTTGCGGTGCAACAAACGGAGATGTGGCCCCTTCGACCTCGGACCCCCCAAGGAGGATGTTGGGAGTAGCTGGCCAGTGGGCTTCGAAAGGCGAATTCGTAGAGGCCCCAGGAGTTCCTCTGGGAGGGACGTTTGGGTCGTGGCACCGACAGTGCATTGCTAAAATCCAGCCCCACAAATTTCGCGAGGCAGTACGCGTACCCCTTCAGCAGCACCCCGTTTTCCGGCTCAGCAAACTTTAAGGACCGGGTTGGATCCCTCCTGCGAGAGTTGCCCAACTGGGTGTTTGGCTCGGGGAGTTGCACCTTGTCTTTAAACAGGTACGACATCGGCGCGTCCCTCAAAGACAAACGAGGGAACGCGAGCCCGAGGTGGAGGAAAACGATATCGACATCCAGCAGCGACGAGGATCAAAGCTGGAATGACCAGGCTAACATCTTGTCCACCAAAAGCCAAGACTGCTATGACCTCTCTCATTGCCTCCCAAATCCAGCACCATTCATGGGGATTACGCGTCGTCTGCGCGTGGCGCGAAAAACCCGTGGCAACTTCTGGACCGGACGGAGCCAAGTTCGCTTCAGAACAAGAGAAGCGGACACTAAGATGATATATCATCTCTCCATGCTCGACAAGATGTGGAGGCAACCGTAGTTTCTCCGGACCCTGACGTCCTCGTCCTCCTCCTCCGACCTTCCCCAAGATACCCCCCAAACACGTGCCTCCGGCTTGGCAAGACGACTTTAAACGTTCAGCTCATCCACGATGAACTTGGGCTCTCACCGGATGTGATCACGTCCTTCCATGCTCTGACTGGTTTGCGACACCACTTGCGCCCTCTTCAGGAAAGGCAAGTTGCAAGCTTGGCCTGTGTTCCAGGCGGCCGACCGGGCAACCCTCGACGCTTTTGGGAAACCCCTCCGAAGCCCTGGTCCGCTGACGCAAGAGCCTGGACGTGCTGTGCCGATTCGTGAGCAGAATTTACGGATATCCTGCTCTCTGCCGCAGGCGAGGTGGACGGCACTTCAGAAAGAAGGTTGGAGCAGCACGGGCCCCCCTCCGACAGTCAACGCCACCACCCAGCACATTATGCGAGCCCAGCTACAGGCCGTCGTCGGGGAGGGGGCTGTGAAGAAGAGTTGGTGCCCCTCGACCCGACCAAGTACGGCTACGGACCAACCTGGCGCCTTTTCCCTTTCCCACCCTGCCTCCCGCCCCGCAAGTATCATGGATGGGATGCGGGTGCGATGCAAGACGAACTGCTCGACCAATCGCTGCCGCTGTCACGCCTGCAGACTCCTTGTTCGGAGCTTTGCATTGCTCCCCCGAGATGTGCATCAACGACGAGGAAGATGGCATGAGGACGTCGATGGCGTAACGACTAATATTCGATTTTTTTCAACTTGTGAACGCTCGTATCGCAAGTAAGGGATTTTTTTGTGTTCTAATTGTTATTTTCCAAAATAAAGCGGAGGGAAATTTGGTTTCGTTGTTTGAAATTTTGTGTTCTGGATTAATACTCGGGTCCTTCGGGCGGAAAAAAGGCTTTCGCTTCACCTTAGGGGAAGGAAGTATTTTGAGGTCTTATCCTAAGCATTTTTCAGTTGAAATACCCTGTTTTACGCAAAAATTGTACCCCCCCTTGCACAAATTCGTTAATTAAAAGTGTCCTAAGAACAATTGTTTGTTATTTTACTTTTTTTACTAATTAAAATTTAGTTTTAATTATTAAGAACCAGGCTTTAAGGCCAAAAATTTTTCCTTTTATATTTTTTCCCATTTTTTTCCACTTATCTCTAATTTCCATTATAGATCAGTAATCCGAACAGATACAACCCACGGAGTACTCAATAACATTTTATGCACTCTTAATAAGCTTCATTTGAGTCCCAAACGAGTCTCTACGACGTCTGGTTCTCATTCTGCAATTTGTAATTGCCAATTTTATTGCCAAATTGCCAAATTGCAATTGCGCGAAAACTTAACCGCTAACGAGTGACCCAACTACGATTTTCGGATTCAGCGGCACAAATGCTTAGGATAAGAAACCCTCAAAATACTTCCTTCACCTAAGGTGAAGCGAAAGCCTTTTTTCCGCCCTAAGTGACCCGACTAATTGGCTTATTGAGTTGGTGTCACGTGCCTTATGGTTTGCGGGTGCGGCCACGAAGAGTGAATGTGCTTCTTAAATTAATGTATTGTGCACGCGAGTGTTATGATTTTTAATATTTAATTTTACTGCTGTAAAGGAAGTGGTTGTAACAGTAGTAGCAATTGCAGTAATACTAATTTAGTAGAAGTTTTGGGAGTGGATGAAAAAGGAAAGGAATGATTACAAGGAAAAATGAATTAAATAAGTTAAAGAGGTCGATTGAGACACTGTTATCTTTCATGTCCAAACACCATCTTCTAGGGCCTGTGTTTGAACCCCCTCTTTTCTCCCTCACAGACGCCGGGAGCAGCAGTAACCAGGGGCGGCATTTTGGAAGGGGCTCTAAACTACACCCTCTTAGCGTCCTAAGACCGACTTAGTTATACCGGGCCAAGAAGATTACTAAGAAAGCATTTTCGGGCGTCATCTTAGCCTCGTGTAAGGGGACAGAAGGCCAACCCTTCTTAGTGCCACCTAACCAATCAGCGCGCGCGACACAAGTCTGTATTTGGCGGAAAATACGCATACCACGCCGTGTCTCTCTCTCTCTCTCTCTCTCTCTCTCTCTCTCTCTCTCTCTCTCTCTCTCTCTCTCTCTCTCTCTCTCTTTCTCTCTTCCTTCTCTCTCTCTCTTCTCTCTCTCTCTCTCTCTCTTCTCTTTCCCTCTCTCTCTCTCTCTCTCTTTCCTTCTCTCTCTCTCTCTCTCCCTCTCTTCTCTCTCTCTCTCTCTCTCTCTCTCTCTCTCTCTCTCTCTCTCTCTCTCTCTCTCTCTCTCTCTCTCTCTCTCTCTCTCTCTCTCCTCCCCTCTTCTCTCTCTCTCTCTCTCTCTCTCTCTCTCTCTCTCTCTCTCTCCTTTTTTTCTTCTATTATTTCTTCTCCCTCCTCTTCCTTCTCCTTGAGTTGCCAGATATGTATTTCTGCTAGTCACAGTGCAGTGTACACGCCGAGGGAGTCTCTCTCTCTCTCTTTCTCTGTCTCTGTCTCTGTCTCTGTCTCCTTTTTTTTCTTCTATTATTTCTTCTCCCTCCTCTTCCTTCCCCCTTTTCATCCTCCACACACATATCATAGCCAGTATGTGATATTATCGTGAATAACGACACTTTTTTTCTGGTGTGTTTTGATATGTTTAGAATTAATCTGCTAACTGTTTCTGTCGCAAATCATATCTATTCCGCCCAGCCCACCCCTATATATATAGTATATATATAGCCCACACCTATATATATATACATAGTGTATTATACAGCCTAATATACTATATACAGTCTAAAATATATAATATATAACCAATAATATAACCATTGTTGTTATGGTGACGGAGAAAATTGCGGGCTAAGACGACCCCAACCCTGCCTTAGTTTACACTCGCTGCACTGTCTTAGGCGGAGCGAACTTTGCTTCCGAAAATGTCCACCTAGCGCTAAGATGGTCTTAGTCCCCTAAGATGGTCTTAGTAGTGTTCCAAAATGCCGCCCCAGGGCGCCCGCGGGAATGGTGCAGGGAGTCGCGGCCACCGGGGAGGAGGAGGCGACGGTGTAGTGGCAGTGTGGTGCGTGTGCTCGCGTGTTACCCATGTGTTCCTGTGTGTGTGTGAAGGCGTGGTGCGCTGACATGCTGCCCTCCAAGAGTGTCTGCGCAGGGACGGGGTTGTAGCTCCCTCCAAGGATTGCCAGGAACCACGTGGATGGCGCCGCGATGTGTCTGGGCGCATGTAAATTAACTGTTCGCCAAGACGGAGGAATAAGTTTGTGTCCTCCTCGTCGTTCTCCTCATCCTCGTCTTCCTCGAACAGGGAAGAGGATGGCGGGGAGGGTGAGGAGCCGACCCCGACGTGGGTGTATCTGACATTGTGGCTCGCCGGGGTGTTGGTGTACGTGAATGGCTTGACGGGGGACTTTGTGCACGACGATGTGAGTGCCATCAAGACCAACCCGGATGTACTGGGGATCAACCCGGTATCGCACGTGTTCCTGAATGACTACTGGGGCAACGCCATGTCATACCCGCTCTCGCACAAATCCTACCGCCCCCTCACCATCCTCTCCTTCAAGTAAGTTCTCGGTAAATTTTTACGAAAGGACCAAACTTCCCTACACAATAGGGAGCATGGTTTTTGTTTACCTTATTGTATTCTAAGAGACATTTTGTCTATAAGCTTTCCGTCGCAAATCAATAGTTTCGGAGATATGACCATTTTAGGTGGGAGGAGGAATACGTCTCCTTGTTTACAAAATGCCTCCCTCTTCCTCTTCTTGTGACCTGCATCGCTTTTGTTTCGGCGACGCACCCGTGGCTACCTTACCTAACCTTACCTAACCTAACCTAACCTAACCTAACCTGAACCTTACCTTACCTTACCTAACCTAACCAGAACCTTATCTTACCTAACCTAACCTAACTTAACCTAAACTAACCTAACCTAACCTAACCTTACCTTACCTAACCGTTAACCTCCTAACTGGGTCCAATAATAAAAAAAGTTTAATAAAATACCAAACAAAAGCGATGCAGGTCACAAGAAGAGGAAGAGGGAGGCATTTTGTATACAAGGAGACTTATTTCTCCTCACACCTAAAATGTTCTATATTTCCGAAACTATTGATTTGCGACGGAAAGCTCATGGACAAAATGTCTCTTAGAATACAATAAGGTAAACAAAAACCATGCTCCCGATTGTGTAGGGAAGTTTGGTCCTGTCGTAAAATAGTACAAAGTTCTTTTCTTACATACAACACAGTAGAGCAAGCACATACTGGAGTGTTAAAGAGTTATTGCCTTTACAGCACCATGTATTACTTTTCATTTCTTCGTTCCCTCCTGGAAAATCTACTCACCGTCTCACTCCTCTCTCCTTCACCTCAGTTATTGATACTTATGCCCTACTAGCCTTATGCTCGTGCAACCTCCCCATAGCGACCTTTACAAAAAACAAACCCGGGTTTCATGTCGCAGCTTCGTATATAGCGCCTCGTGACCCGCGTGTCCTTAATACTGTGTATAACTCCGCCAGGGCAACACCGTCGGTCCTTACTTGCCTTGCTTTTCAGCTGGTAATCCTCGCTCCCTTAGGAATGCCACTCCACATACATCCCCCCCCCCATCCCACTTCACGTGGGCAGGAGTGCATGGGAGGGGATTAGGGAGGAGGGCTGCCGGCGTGGAATGTGGATAAATGGATAAATAATTAAGTTAGCTCAGTGAGAAAACGTGAGCCCGCCCTCATCGGGAGATTAAATTCAAATTAGAAATATAATTAATGAATCGGTGGTACAGTGGGCCAGCAACGGCACACCCCCTCCTCACCCCCACCGCCCCACCCCCATGGTGGCGGCGGTGATAGACAGACAGGGAACAATAACTAGTTTGTTGTTTGGTCGTACTCACTCACCGCCTATACAGCTACGCCCACCAGCCTACACCCACGCCCCTCCACTCACTCTCATCTGCCTCCAAAATTGTACCGCTCGTGAAAGCAGCCGAACGCCACAAATCAAAATAATGTTGATTGGTTGCAAAGCTATGACGGGGATTTATCACGACGTATTTGACTCATGGCAGTTGTGATATTGACTTTGTCACAGGGCTCTCATGCGTGATTCGTAATGAGTTTGCTCCTCGCGCCACGTTCCCTGCAAACAGCTGGCGCATCAATATCACGCAGTCAATGGCCAGTCTTGTGTGGCGCATCAAATAATATATAACAACGCAAGGCTCTGACGGAGTTTAGTTCATTTGACCGTGAACATCATCGATTCACTGCCACCACCAACACCACTGATCTGCCGGCCGATTCACTATAACCACCACCACCACCACCGATCTGCCGGTCGATTCACTATAACCACCACCACCACAACTACTCTTGTCGGAACTCTTACACCGCCACAGGGAACACATTTCACTTGGAAGTATGAAATGTCAACATGTATGTGTGTGTGTGTGTGTGTGTGTGTGCGTGTGTGTGTGTGTGTGTGTGTGTGTGTGTGTGTGTGTGTGTGCGTGTCGTGTGGTGAGCTTCATCCATGTCTCGCTGCTCGTACGATCAGCCTCAACGTGTGACTATGGTGGAAACAATTTATGAAGTCCGTTTGGGCGTTGGCTGAAGTGGGGTATTCCCTGTCCGACGCTCTGCCACGTCATAGACCGTCGTGTCTGCAACACTCAGAGTTTATGTTTCGTATATCAGTTATTTACCACTTATGAATGAGTTTCAAATACTCGGTATATATTTAATTTTATAATAAGGCTACGCAGCGTTATCAATGTTAAGTTTGTTAAAAAAAGTAATGATGACTTTATTTAGATACCACAACACTTGATATTTTACCAGAAATTTCAAGCGAATTCAATAACTAAACGATACTTTTTTTACCAATTTTTTTTCTAGAATTTTCAATTATTTTGGTACATCCCTACCTTCAAAAACTTGCATTTTTCGTTCTAGTATTTTGAAAGCTGAATTTCTGAATGTCTGCAGAATTTTGTTATCAGCATCCAAATCTTCACATATATTCAGTTTATTTTTAAGCTGCCATATTACTTTTGTAGTTGTACCTAATCATTCTCGGGTTCAAATATGACATTACAGATTTGGAAAACTCTACACTATCATTCTGTTTTTTTTCTTCATTTCTGTAGTGCATCGTATGTACAGGAAACACTCCCTTCTACACCCTGTGGTATCCAATAATGTCATTTACTTACATATCTGCATTATAAAAGGTAATGCTTTGTAAATCCTACTTAAGCTCTCCCTTTTTCCTGTGCGAGATTATGAACAAGACTGGCTGGTAAAAAAAACCTGTTTCTTTGGTGATAAAAACTAAAACTCTTGTATTTGTAGTGTGTAATTTGTCTGCTTCTACCACTACTACTATATCTACTACTAATAATAATAATTCTACTAATACTATTATTACTACTGCTACTACTACTGTTCCTACTACTGCTACTGATTTTACTGCTACTACTACTACTACTGCAACGACGACGACTTCTACGACGACTACCTTTTACAACTCTTCTTCCTGACCTAACGACCATCTTCCTCTTCCTCCTCCTTATCCTCATTCTACTCCTCCTCGTCGATCAACATCATCGCACGAGGAGATGGGTGAAGTGTCTTTCCATCCCACCTCATTAATTCCTTGTGTAGCAAGTGTTGGGCCTCAAGAAACTTGTCTGTATGGCGCCATTAGTGGAATGCCATGAATACACTGATTGGTGCACAGTTTGTTTGAACGATGACGCGTTAGATAATTTTGTAGCCATCTAGGTCTATAATTAAGATTATAACCAGTTCCTCCACCATACAAACATTCCAGTATTCATAACTGCCTGTCCCTTCCCCTAGAAAATAACCAGTTCAATTCTAGGGGGAGGGACAGGTAGTTTTGAATTTTAGAATGTATGTATGGTGCACGGAAAACTGGTTATAATCATCATTATTTGAGGCGTCCCGCTCGCGCCACCCCTGCCAAAACCGAGATAACTGTGTATAGCACTCTATTGAGGTCTTAACTTTCGCCCGGGAGTGGATGAGTGTCCCGTCAGTAAGGTCGAACATCTATACAGGGGGAAAATAAATATTATGTCTAGTCGACCATCGATGCAGGCGTAACACGCTGCTGGGCAAATATTCCGTGTTAGAAAGGCTGGCCATCCAGGATGAGTAGCCGTTATAATTCGGAAAATTTTCTCGGGCAAATTCCGTATAAGATGGGCGGCTCACTCCAGTGCAGGGAGGGCATCGGCCAATCAGGGCCCTCCCCTCCCCTCTGATAACATGACGCATAACGGATACATACAATAATCATACCCTTGCTGATGACGACCTGAACCTCTCAATGGACTTGCGTAAGGACAATGGATAATCATTCTACTCTTCATCCACTGGTGAGTGACTCGTCAGTATTAATTATTATTATTATTATTATTATTATTATTATTATATATATAATTTTTTTTTTTTTTTTTTTTTTTTTTTTTTTTACTACTACTACTATTATTTGTATGTAAGGGTTAGCGGCTATAGTAATTGGCGGGGAGGGGCCAGTGGACTGTGTCTGTGAAAGGCAGAACTTGTCTTTTCACCACACAGTTCCAATAGGGATGGCGGTAGTTTAAAAAAAAATAATCAAAAAAACTATTACTACTGCTACTTTTTTTTAGTATTAGTGATAGTAATAATAATAGTAAGTTTTTGTTTAATAGTTACTACTACTACTACTACTTTTAATACTACCCCTACTACTACTAGAGGGTGGTAACTGGATGAGCGGCATTTAAGCCATTGCACAGTTTCTTCACCATTTTTCCACTTTATGTTATTGTAAATGTTGTTATTTTGTGTGTTTATGTTCCAATATTCACGAATTATCATTATTGTGCAGTATTCAGAGAAAAAACGCACTCAAACTTCAGTGAACTTTCGAAACCATAACACAGTTTGCAAAAAATGTGCAAAAATTAGGTAGTGAATATCACGATCTCGAGCATTTTTTGAGACCATCATGATTTTGATTGTCTACCGGTCATTTTGAGACTAAGTTCATTGTCATAGCATATATAATAAGAAAGTTATGGTTGTCGGAAGTTCGCCAAACTTTGAACGCATTTTTCTCACTTTTTAATTTTGGCGCGAGCGGCCCTTCTAATGCGGGACGCCTCATTTATGGGTCATCAAGATTATTGGTCTCCTTGGCGTCTCTCGGTCCGTAATCCAGGCAAGGATCACCGTATGCAACCCTTGCTCACTCAAAGTTGAGTTTCCATTGTTACAAACACGCACAAAAGCAGAAAATAAGCCATTACAGTAAAATCAAGTGCAGTGGCTCAGTGTGAAACGGGGAAACAGCGAGTAAGCGAGAGGAGTCAGACAAGAGCGGCGCCGTTAGGTCGTGCGCTGATTGTTTACACAGGATAATGGCTGCAAGCGACACGAGGGCTGCCCGGCTCCAGGCCAAGAAGGGCGGAAGATGTCCTGAAAACAAGGATATTTAAAATCGAATTTGGAACCTGTCTTACCCGCTGGACAGGAAGAAAAGCGTAAGTCATCAGGAATTTTCAAAACATTAAGTGGTGGAGACGATGACGTCAGCACCCTTAATCTGAGAGGCTTGCCGCATCAGGCAGGATCCCCGCACGTGGTGTCACCTGTCTGCCCTTCCCAGTCTTCCTATGCAACGACATCTCGCTCTCACGTGCAGAAAAAATCAGTTGTCACTAGTTTGTAGGTGAATTTCTTAAAAAAAAAATAATTTGCTTTAATCTAGCTGTACATAATTTCATTATTCACGCCACCAGCAACATGGTAAAATAATAATTACAAATCGCTCATCTTGCACACACACACACACACACACACACACACACACATGTGTAGGGGGGGAGGACTAGCGTTTTGTAAGTTATGCTATTGGTGCGTTGTTTAATAAGAACATAAGAACATAAGAAAATAAGGAAGCTACAAGAGGCCGTGAGACCTACACGAGGTAGTTCCTATTACTTAACACTACCTGAATCCATCTTTCATCTCCATCCATGAATTGATCTAGCCTCCTTTTAAAACTCCCTAATGACTCCGCACTAACTACCTGTTTACTGAGTCCATTCCAATCATTTACCACCCTATCTGTGAATCAGTTCTTACCTATTTCTATTTTAAATCGACGCTTTTCCATCATGAATCTATTACTTCTTGTTCTACCCTGGTTACTAGCCGTAAGAACTATTCCTGAAATTTTATTCCTTAAATTCAGCAAATGGAAACAAAGTAAACGAGCTCGTTCAGTTCACTGTGTCCTGATCTTCCCCTTATGAAATCGCTCACATGTAGGAATTAGAAAGGCAGGAAGGCAGAGATTCATAGCTTTCCAGAGAAGGAATAAATATAAAGGAAAACCCCATAATCGTTTAAAGTTGAATTTTTTGCGAAATTTTGCGGGAAAAAAACACATCTTTAGAGATTAAATAGATGGTGATATTGAAATCTGAGGATGACAGAAGAGGATGGAAAGATTGAGAAGAAAACTCTATGAGACGATTTTAGCGAAATGACAATGATTACGAAAAGTTAGCTGATATTATTAACTAACTTGCAGCATCCTGGTGCAGGAAGTTTTGGCAAGCCATAATTATTTTTTGGAGGTATATGGAAGACGTGAACATAGATATAAAGTTTCCTAATCCTATATTAGAGCCAGTTCAGTCTGGTTTACACAATAGGTGCAATCATGGCTGGTAATACGAAGCTTTTCTACCTTTATTATAAGACAAATACGCTGAATGTGCACCACCAAGCCAGAGACGGTGACGTGGATTTTCAAGTGGGTTCAGACAGATGAGTCTCTGGCAAGGAAACACTATTTCATTATAAGAAATCGTTGCATTAACTCAGCTCCTGCTTAGCTGGGGGATAATGCCAGCATTTCTTACGCCTCAGCGGGATGACAGGTTGCACAGGTGCGTTGAAACAAAATGCAGAAATGAGGTCGTAAACACAGGATCCCAAGCGTGAGGGAATACCAGAGTAAAATGATAAGTTAAAGGGTTGGTTCCTAATGGTAATAAAATGTCACGGCTCTCTGAGGAGATCTTACTTGCAGTTAACATGTTGGTTCAGGTGTTTCAAAGATTATTTAGCAAGATGGTCAATATACAGTATGAAGACAACAACCAAAAACAGTAGTGACCATTGAAATTTCCCTAAATTGAACTTTTTGCAAATTAAGTGAGTCAGTATTTGTTCCAGTTTCGAATTGTATGATCATGAATTAGAGTGATTGAATTATGTTCGTGATTAGAGTGAGAACATTACATCGTCAGTAGAATGAGCTGAAATACTGGTGGCAAATTCATTCAATAGTATCAAGTCTCGGCGAAATTTTATTCAGAAACCATATCATCATGAACATGCACAACAGCCAACTTTGGAGGGAACATTAGTGGAGGTGAAATGAAACAGAACATGGATTTCCTGGATTTCGGTGAGCATTTCTAAGTAAGGATAATATGGTCAGCCAAATATCGTAATTAGATGTAGGTCGGCGGTGAATGTTGCAGAAAGTAGTTTATGGATAACATCAGAGAGGGTATGTGGAAACCTGTGTGTGTCATGACCTTCATATTACATTGATCTGAGGAGAATAGTTCCCTAGTACCCTACCTTGTTAGAGCTCCCGAGACAGGTTGTGTTTTAACATTTCCAAAGGAGTAGTTCCGAAAATGCTTGAATTTACGCGTGTAACAACGCGCCTTTAGCCCTATGTGAACAGGGAGAGATCTTGTATAGTGAGGAGGCTGAAATACTTCCGGGTATTACTATGACACGAAGGGAAAGGGTCGGGGAAGGACACGGCAGGATCAGCGATAAGCTCTCCTCAGCCCTTACCTCGTCCCCCCCCCCTTCTCCCCTCTTTTTTTTTTTTTTTGTTTAAACAACTAACATTATGGTTGACATGGGGCCATAATTGGCAAAGGGGATGTCGAAGGCAATAATTGGCAGAAGCTAAAGATATTACCAGTCCCGGGGACATCTATCTGAAAGCTATGCCTTGAATAATAAAAATAGTCTATGGACACAGAGCTCAGGCTGAAAGTTACTGACCGTCACGAGCACTTATCACACGCACTATAGACACATCACGCCTTACGGGCACTTAGGCGGATGTATGCGACACCATCTGTGGGCCGCCATCTTCACCTGCTGGGTGTTCATGGCCACGACATCCACCCCAACACTTGGGAGGGCGGTCCTCAGCAGGGCAGCACGGGAGTAACAGAAAGTTTCCTCCGTGAAACAATCTCCGCACACAGCGTTGGGACACTCCGGCTTACTGCACGACAGCGAGGGTTTGTCGCGAGTGGAGTACAAGCACACACAGCAATAACTGGAGCCTGGTATGCCGGTGTGCTCTGCCCATGCAATCTTCTTATGAAGGAGGTTGACGGCGATGGTTGTCATGTCGTTGTCAGACGTGGTGGTGGCTGCGTATCATTGGCGACGGGCGAGAGAGAGAGAGGTATGTACTGTACACGGCAGCGGCGTGTTTGCTCTCTCTCTCTCTCTCTCTCTCTCTCTCTCCTCTCTCTCTCTCTCTCTCTCTCTCTCTCTCTCTCTCTCTCTCTCTCTCTCTCTCTCTCTGTACTATAGTTAATCAAAATATGGATAAACGAGGTGAGGACGTTCAAAAAGTAATTAGTTTTGTTAGGAAGATTTCTTACGTACATTACGTACGTACATGTAGAGGAGGAGAGGAAGGGGAGAAGAGGAAAAAGAAGGAGAAATGGAAGGAAGGGGAGTCGAGAGGTGGGGATGGGTTGGAGAGGGGGCTGGTTGCTGTGAAAGAGAAAGTTTTTGTAAGTTCCTCGAATCGCTCTTGTTTGATTAGCATTCCATTTTCCTTTTTCCTCTTCCTTCCTTCTCAGATTTTTTTGTATACAAACATTTAGTGACTGTTTTTTTTGTTCTCTCTCTCTCTCTCTCTCTCTCTCTCTCTCTCTCTCTCTCTCTCTCTCTCTCTCTCTCTCTGTGCTTAGTGTGTTTTGAGAGATGTTTGTGTAGAAAAATAATGAAACCTGGAAAAAGTGTTATAACCATCACCATTGAAACGATCTTAATGAAGATAACAATAACAACACAACAGCAACAACAACAAGTAATCAGCAATTACCAACAACAACAACATAAACAACCAATCATTACCACCATCACCACCAAAGCCTCAAAAACACGTTTCATAACACCTTAAGAGACATTATCATAACTTGTCCCTCTGGTGACCCTCCCCCTTTCTCTTCCCTCTTGACCCATAACCTGCCCCCACCTCCCTCCCTCCCTTCCTTCCCCCCTCTCTCCGAGCCTCTGGGGACCTCCAATCGTGTCGTAATTCCTCCTCCTCCATACAAGCGCTTCACAGCTGCCTCCAGGGCCCCCTCCATCCTTTCTCTTCGCTACTTAATATTCTCATAACTACCATTACCCTCCTCCCCCCTGCCTGTCCTCTTCTTCCTCCTTTCCTTTCATTTTTTTTTCTCTCTCTCTCTCTCTCTCTCTCTCTCTCTCTCTCTCTCTCTCTCTCTCTCTCTCTCTCTCTCTCTCTACACCTTGTGAGAGAGTAAAAAACAGGAATGAAACAAATATGAAAAAAACCATAATGAAACAAATTGAAAAAACACGTGTTTTCTTTTCTCGCCTCTTTATTGTTATTCTCGCTGGTTACACCTTGGTAACTGATTGGGCAGGGTTGGAGAGAGGGAAAAAGGGAATTATACCCTTGTGGAGATTAATCTTCTTACCTTATATCTTCCTCTTGGTGTATTGGGAAACCTGTGTCGTGTTTTCCTCATACTTTTTCTTCTTCTGTGGTTTTTATTTGGGGGGGGAAGACATTGGGGGAGTGTTTTTTCGGATGTGTGGAGGTGAGGGGTGAGGGAAGGGTGGGAACGGTGCTTTAGTGGTGAAAATTCAGTGTTAGCTGGTGGTGAGGTGTGAAGTATGTGTACTAGTATTCTGTCTCGTTTTATATTCAGCCTTATTGTGGTATTAAATTGAAATTTCTTTTACAACAAATACAAAAAAAGAATAGTGTGCTGTTATAGTGTATTTTGCTGATAAACTGCTCCAGATAACGTTGCACGAGACTAATATTAACTCCATAATTATGATCGATATTTATAGTGCTTAATATACTTCAACATTTTTTTGGGTATTTGTGTAATAGCCACCGAGTAGGAGACAGTTTTGCTCATATATTTGATAATTATAATATGATGAGGTTTATGTATTTTTACTGCATTTCCTTTTGCTACTCACCTCTTGTGCTGCTGCTGTCTATGTTAGTGGTTATAATTGATGTATTAGTGGTAGTGAATAATAATTCCATCATTGCTGTGGTAGAAACGCATTGGGTAGAAAGTGTCCTGTGGATACGTTTCGAAGGTAAAGTTGCAAATTTATATTATCTATGAAGCAAAGGTAAAAACACCTAAGCACATTGACCCATTATAACTTTACAGTTGTCCTGCAGATATGATAATACAAATTATTCAACAAGCTCTTTAACATCCAGTAAATCAACATGATATTCATATATGTATATATTCAATAAGTTACGTTGCATGTAGTTTTAAAGTAGAATATTTACAGGAGATAATAGTTATAATACTAGTAATGATGGTAATGTTGTTGAAAAGTTGTTAGGGTGGCTACACATGGTTGTATTGGATTGGTAGTACATTCAAGCATTTAATTAATAGTAACAACGTAGCAGAACAACCTACTAACCAGGATTAACGATGACTGGATAGTGTTTAGCATTTTATTTAGCATAGTACGAAGCGACTGTGTGTGTAGCAAATACTTTCATTGTTATAGTACAAGCCCAGATGCGAGTATACAAAATATATTAACACTTAAACGTACATCTTTAATTCAAATTATCAATAACTCCTTCATTCGTAGAAAAAGTTAAAATCTTTCTGAATCGAATTGTTCTCGTGACTTCTGGCATCTAGCTAATAACATCTCTAACAATTTTTCTTCTTCACCTTTCCCTCCTATGCTTCACCCAGACGGGTCCACAGCTGTCTCATCTATTTCTAATGCTGAACTACTCGCTCAAACCGTTGCTGAAAATTCCATTCTGGTTGATGAAGAGATTGTTCCTCCTTCTCCTCCAGCCTCTGACTATATTATGCCTGATATTAAGATCATTCGTAATGATGTTTTCTTTTCCCTTTCTGGCCTAGAACCTCGGAAGGCTTACGGTCTTGACGGAGTCCCTCCTATTGTTCTCAAAAACTGTGCTTCAGTGCTTACACCCTGCCAGGTCAAACTATTCCGTTTTTGTCTATCTACGTACTTCCACCTTTCCTTCTTGCTGGAAGTTTGCTCACATCCAACCCGTTCCTAAGAAGGGTGACCGTTCTAATCCTTCAAACTACCGTCCTATAAGTTTGACTTCCTGCCTTTCTAAAGCTTTTGAATCTATACATTATAAGAAGATTCTCAGGTATATATCTGCTCAAAATTTTCTATCTGATCGCCAGTACGGTTCCCGTAAAGAGCGATCTGCTGGTGATCATCTAGCTTTTCTAACTGAATCTTGGTCATCCCAATTTAGGGGTTTCGGTGAAACTGTTGCTGTTGCCCTTGACATATCAAAGGCTTTTGATAGAGTCTGGCACAAAACTATAATTTCCAAACTTCCTTCATTCGGTTTATATCCTTCTCTATGTACCTTCATCTTAAGTTTCCTTACAAACCGTTCTATTGCAGCTACTGTAGACGGACAGTGTTCTTCCCCTAAAGCTCCATCCACACTAGCGGGCAAAGCCCGCCGGGCAGTGCTCGTCACGGGGAAAAGCCCGTGGGCACACTGAAACTGTCGTCCACACAGCAGAGCCTGCCTGGCTCAGTCATAGGCGAGCAGCTGGACAGCCAGTCAGTGTAGCCGTTCTCTATTCAGGAAGACTGTGTGCGGTACGACAGCAATGCGAAGCATAAAGGACCGTAAGAAGCTGGCACTGTGTACCATAACCATTGCTATGTGCCTGAAAAAGAAAAAGGACAAAGTGGAGAAAAAGAAGTGGCTCCACCTCTCCACTCCAAAGCTCCACATGTAACCTCGTATGTCTGGCAGCGACGCACTGCCGGGCGCGGCAGGCAGTGCCTGGTGAAATCGCTCACCTACCATCACGGGCATTTTACACATTTGCCTGGGGGCACAAGCGGTGAGCCCTTCAACAGGCAAACTGCTCGCTTGTGCCCGCGGGCATTGCCCGCTAGTGTGGACGGACCTTAAGTCCATCAATACTGGTGTTCCTCAGGGTATTTTCTTAGCACCCACTCTCTATTATTCATTAATGATCTTCTAAGTTTAACTCAAAGCCCTATCCACTCTTACGCTGATAATTCTACCGTTCATTTTTCAACGTCGTTTATTAGACGTTCAACTCAACAGGAACTAAGAGATTCACGGAGAGATGCCACAGAGCGCCTAACTTCAGATTTTTCTATAATTTTTGATTGAAGCAAAGCAAACCTTGTGTTATTCAATGCATCAAAAACCCAATTTCTTCACCTATCCACTAGACAAAACCTACCAGATAACCATCCCTTCTTCTTCAATGACACTCAACTATCTCCTTCTTCTACAATTAACATTTTGGACTGTCCTTTACTAAAAATTTGAGCTGGAAATCTCACATCTCATCTCTTGCTAAAACAGCTTTTAAGAAGTTAGGTGTCCTGTGGCGTCTGCGGCCATTGTTTTCTCCCTCCCAGTTGTTTGCTTTCTACAGGAGCCTTATGTGCCCATATATGGAGTATGTGTCACATGTTTGGGGGGGATCCACTCATACAGCTCTCTAAAACAGGGTTGAGTCAAAAGCATTTTGTCTCATCAACTCAACACCTCTGACTGACTGTCTTCAATCTTTAAATCACCATCGCAATGTTGCTTCTATTGCTATCTTCTACCATTATGTTCATGCTCACTGCTCTTCTGAACTTGCTAACTGCATGCCTCACCCCCTCCCGCGGCCTCGCTGCACAAGACTGTCTACTAGGGTGTTTAATTTTGTCGAAGTCGATAGTTTTGGTTCATATCGATGCTGCCCGTGTAATATATATGCTGGTGAAGCGTCGTGCCAAATTTCAGCTCATTCCATTAGGGTTTAGGGGTCGCGCACTTTCGCCCGTATATCGGGCTGCAGTCAATTTCGTGAAATCCCTTTATGAAATACATGTTTTCTTTCTTTCTTAGGTAAAATGGCGTCTACTAGAAAGTCTTCGCAGATGTGGTTGCTCGAAAAAGCTCAGAACAGACATCCCCTGGTGCTCGCTTGCCCTCGCGGGAGCAAGTATTTCCTTTTCTCATGATCAGCACCAGGGTATTCAAGAAAACTGTCCCTGATTCCGTGCGGAAAACGAGTGAGAAGCTGAAGGCCATCGGGGGCAAGGCGAAGCTGACAACGCAAACCGACACGAACATTAGGAAGAACGTCAAAAATCTGTTCGAGGAGTATCAAGCCCTGAAGAAGGATCGGAACAGGATAACTGACGGGGCCGAGCTGAAGCGGAAGATTTGGAAGGGCGACCTGGAAGATCTTCTCGACATCTCCAGCGCAGACGTTCTTGAAAGGAGGGTATCTTGGATGAGGACAAAAGCTTCCTCATTTCGCAGAGAGAAGATCGTTCCAGTTCGTCCATGGCCGGCGTCGAGTCCCCGGAAGTGGCGAAAGAAAAGAAGAAAAAGGAAGCCGCTAAGAATTTGGGAAAACCGAAAAACGGAAGCGGGAGGCTGAAACGGAACGCCTACTGGGGAAGGTCCCCTATCCCCCTCGGGCCCTTTTCCTCATCGTCTACTACATCGTCGGAAGATGAGGACGGCGACTTCAAGGCCCCGGGCAGCAAAATACCCCAGCAAGCACCAACAAACAAGCTGCCCCCTAAATATCGAGCTAACTTTGGGCCGGGACCGAGAAGGGCTGTCCTTTGCGTCAGGCCTCGACGCTAACATCGCGACAGCGAAGGACTTGGGCCACGATGTCAGTCAGCTTGTCATTTCACCGAGCACTGTCCATCGTTAAAGGGACAGGAACGGGGAGACACTTGCCATTCAACGGGAAAAGGGGAGGCCTTCAAGGATCCTCCTCCGTTGGTTCTCCACTGGGACGGCAAACTACTACCGAAAGCGACTTCGAAATGGGCTTCAGAGGACCGCATTCCCCGTGGTTGCGAGGGGCAAAAACTTCGAGGAGATCCTGGGAGTCCCCGTCGCACAAGATGGAAACGGGACAAGAAGTCGCAAGGACGGTTTTCCAGGAGGTTCGAGCGAGTGGGGTGCCAGGGAGCAGATCTTTGGGCCTTTCCTTCGATACGACGGCCAGCGGCTTGCTCGCAGGCGCCTGGGGTACACCGGGAAAATCTCCTCGGTCGCTCCCTGCTCTGGCTGGCATGCCGGCACCACGTACTGGAGGTTGCCCCTGAAGCACGTCTTCGAAAAGTGCTGGGGCCCGCGCCTTCCACGGGGGGTCCCCCGAGATCCCCCCCTTAAAGCGCTTCCAGTCACGCTGGGAATCCCTTGATCGGGGATCGTACCGCACATTGAATGATGAGGAGCCACTGGAGAACGCCCTTGAGCTGCCCCGCGTACAGATGGTTACGTTCCTGCAAACGTTCGCATAACGAAGCAACCCACGAGAGGACTACGATGAACTCCTCCGACTGTGCCTCCTGTTCCTGGGAAAGGAAGCGAGGAAGATCCGATCGAGCCCCCGGTGCCTACCACCAAGCAAGGTGGATGGCCAAGGCTATATACGCCGTCAAGATGACACTCTTCGCCGACCAGTTGGGGGCTGCCAGCTCGCTTTCAACGAGGCCTCCATCAGTGGCGCTGTTCGTCAGCCTCTTGTACATCAAACACTGGCACGAGGCACTGATTCCGGAGTACGCTCCAAAGAACGATCTGGAGCTCCTGCAGGCCCTAAAACGAAAATCCTGACAAGGAAGTCGGCGCAGAGGGTACCAGGGCTCTTTCTCGCCACCTCTGGTATCTTTCAGAAGACCTGATCACGCTGGCTTTCTTTGACGACAGATTCGAGGAAGGGAAGAAAAAGCGGATGCTGGAGAACCTGGTAAGGCCTGCGTCCAAGAAGGCATTGAAGCGGCTCGAGGGGAAAAGGTTGAGAGTGACCAACACCACGACCCTGAGCGGCTTCGTCACCAGTCGCAGCAAGCGGCTGTTCGAGCTGCTGACGGATCGGAAAGAACACCCCCAGAACCTACTCGCGGACGAAGCACTGAAGAACGCGTCAGGGCTCTAAAGGTGGTCAATGACAGCGCTGAGCGTGCAATCGCCCTCATCAAGCAGTTTGTAGGCGCTGTAAAGGACGAGGGCCAGCGCCAGTACCTCCTGCGCGTCGTCAAGCACCACCGCAGCGAGGTTCCCAAGCGGACTAAGGCCGCCTGCTCGGCCTTCTCCCTCTGAGTGCGATCAGAGGTGCGTCAGTGTAATCAGAGGCCCGATCAGTGTGTCGATCGACGAGGCACTGAAGAACCGCGTCAGGGCTCTGAAGGTGGTCAATGACGGCGCTGTAAAGGATGAGGGCCAGCTCCAGTACCTCCTGCGCGTCGACAAGCAGTACCGCAGCGAAGTTCCCAAGCGGACCAAGGCCAACTCCTCGGCCTCCTCCCTCTGAGTGTTACGGCAGTCATGTGCGCGACCTGTAAATTTTATTTTATTTTGTTGAAAGAGGTATCAATCGCATCCATTTTAAATAATAAAACAGGGCAAAGTCGATATGGCGAAGTATCTGAACTTTTATTTTTCCCTAGTATATATGGAACACCCTACTGTCTACTCATTCTCATCCCTATTGTGTTCCATCTTCCTAATGCAAGAGTTAATTAGTATATTTATCCTTTCATCCCTTTCACTGGTAAACTCTGGAACTCTCTTCCTGTTTCTATTTTTCAACCTTCCTACGACTTCAATCTTTTTAAGAGAAAAGTGACAAGACACCTCATGAACAAAATTGGCCCACTCCTCCTTTCTTTATTTTCTTACTGCCTCCTTTATAGGGACTGGCAACTAAGCGGGCTTTGTGTTACCTCTTTTTTGTGTTATTGGCCAGTCCTTTGTGATGTAAAAACAACAACAACAACAACAACAACAACAACTTAGTAAGAGGTTAATATGCATTTCTATGAGTGTTGGATTGTAAGGCGGCAGGATAAAGGTCATGCCATATATAAACACAAGGGAAAACATGATCACTCCCCAGTCCCGCCTGCGCCCCAAAACTGCTGCACACGTAACGCCTGATGAGCAGGTGGCGGTGACGGATGGTGGTGGCGATGGCCTGCCTGCAACCCAGCTTTGCAATCAATCACACGTAGAAACGTGTGGATGAAATACTGAGAACTGCCACGATATGCTCACGTTTGTAGTAACTGAGGCCAAACCATCCACTCGTTTGTTGTCCTCTTGTTCGATCACTCAACCTTGACTCTAACAAAGGATCCTAACATTCCCACCAAATGTAGAATATTGCAAATTCTTGACTATAGAAAAGTTCCAGGGAGGCGTTCAGAGTCGCCGTAAAGGGTTAAGATGTGTACGCCACTGTTATCAGGATCACCGGGTGTCCTGGGTGTCGTAATTCATCGGTATTTCAAATGGCATCATGTTCTCTGAGGTATTTGCTGTGCCGGCCATATTCACCCGGCACTCGCCTGCTATGCTGTGCCGTGGTGTGACGGTGAGTCTCTTTTTTTTGGTTCCGCACAGCACCGGTCAGCAGTCCTCGCAGTGCTCATATGCTAATACGAGTCACTCCTGTACAGATGTCTGTTCGCAGCGACCTTGCTTTACCTGTGTGCCTTCGTACCTGATGAATTACAAGTCATTGATCAGCTCCACTTGTTTGGCAGACCTACAGTGCCCAAAGTAATGAAAGGGTATATAATATATGCATAATTAAAAGAATACCGCACAAATAGTGTTGAATAATATCACTTACTTGTGCACTCTGCACCAGCGGCATCTGAGCTGTATGTAGCCTGGGAATTAAGTGGTGTTGAGGGGCAAGGGAGGAGGAAATGGGTGGCAAGGGAAAACCCGGCATGAGTAAGTTGGATCGGAAATTCTGGGATATATAAATATTGCAACGAATGGGATTTTTTATTCCTTGTTATTTTTTATTCGCGCGTTGAATTT
>JACEEZ010006528.1:80000-85000 GCA_016584305.1 Chionoecetes opilio
TGCAGTCGCCGGCGTGTCCCCAACGCTGGTTGGGTGGGCGATTTGTTTCACTGGGTGAAACTTTTCTGTCGCTCCGAGCTGCCCGGGGGCTTAGGCCCAATGCCCAGGCTTCTTGCGCCCCATCAACCGCGAGCCAGTCGCTGATCCATCAACCCCGTCCCAGTCCGCTGCCTCAAACTTCAACCCACACACCGCCCAATTCCCCTAGGCCGCAGGTCTTCATAGCAGAGCTGGTCTCTCCCTTACCACCTGTGAACTAGAGAGTTCATTGGAAGATTCTGGCTGAAAAAACGCCTTTCTCTCAAGGCAGAAAATAAAGACGTCAGGAAGCAGAAAGAGGGAGTCGTCGATCTTACGCGCTTCTTAGCACGCGCCCTGACGAAAGTCGCGGCCCTCGCCTCCACCGCCATTGCACGCTGCCGACCCCTGTTTTGTCCACTCAGGCGACTAGTGCCCTCCCAGCAAATTGACTCTGTACTGGGGCGGCAAGCTTGTTGCGCGGCATCCTGAGCTGAGGCGTGGTGGGAGTCGGGGAAACCCGTCCTCTTCTATTATCTCCAGGACCACCAGCGGAATTGGCCGGGCTCGCAAACACACCTCACTCCCTCACTCCCCGCCCGCGGTACTCAAGCTCCATCCGACCTTCCCCGACCATACCTCCCGCCAACCTCCACGGGAGACCGCAGCCTCGAAGATCCGCGTCCCATCCGACCTCCCCGAGTCAGGGGAGCCGCCACCGCGCCCACAATAACCGCGGTCATAGTCCCCTCCTCATCAAAGGAGCGCCGTTACAGTACTAGCGGCTGCAACTATAGACCGCCGCCACAAACTACGCTGCCATCCACCGACTCCCATCCCGTGGCGGACAAAACCTTCCGCATTGTGGAACGTGCCTCGCGAGGTCACCCATACATCAACGTGCACCGCCATCGTCTGTGAATACTGCGACAAGGGGTCATACTCGCGACCTTTGCCGTTAAAAACGGCTGCCTGAAGGAAAAACGGAGCCAAAGCTCGGTATTGTCTGCGTTCAGGACATACTGCAGCAGACAAATTGTTTCACTGGAGCAGCTGAAGACAGACAGGACGATTCTTCAGGCCCTCCAACTGAACGAATCCTCTCCACACCGAATCCTCTCCTCCCCAGCCCACTCCAACCCATCACAGTCATCCACCCACAGGTGCTTAAACCATTGCCAACCTGCTGCCGCCTCCCCATACCATCACTAAGGGCGAAGGTATGGCACACGCTTGCCATCAAGATCCTGTGCTGGCCAACGTTCGCGGCTTCATGACGAATGGTCTGGCGAGCTAACACACCACCGTCCTCAAAGTGACAAGTGACGTCGTGGTGGCCGTCGATACGTTCCGGACTGATAGTGTGTGACATCATGTGACATAACCGGGCTATTGTCACTGGATGCGGCGTGATCGAGGTAA
Source organism: Chionoecetes opilio (assembly GCA_016584305.1). Taxonomy (NCBI): domain Eukaryota; kingdom Metazoa; phylum Arthropoda; class Malacostraca; order Decapoda; family Majidae; genus Chionoecetes; species Chionoecetes opilio. The sequence goes on from JACEEZ010006528.1 coordinate 81,441, forward strand.
CGGAAAACCCAAGGCGGCCGGTGTAGGTTGTGGGTCCCGTGAGGGACGCAGCTTAAGTTACTGCCTGTCCCCGGTCCCCCCGAGGAGATGAAGCGTGTTCTTCCGCCTTCTCCTCACAGACAAAAGTGCTGTTCTTGTTATGCGCTCTTTATCGCCCACAATGGCACGGCGCAGCACCTTAGACTTCCTCACCGACCAGCTGGACACCATCTTTGCCACCCGTGACTGCCAGAACGCGTTTATCGTGGGCGACGTGATCCAGCCACTTGGTGAAGAAGGGCCTATCACAGACTTGACAGTGGTCCATGGGCTTCACCAATCACTCCCCTTTTCCCCACACACGTACGAGGTGGCTCTCTGGAACCAGTGGCTCACTGATCTCCTGCAGATTTCAGTGCAGTGCAGCCACAGCTGAACACAGGTTGGCCAGCTTCTGAATCCTCATGCATTGCTCTCCACATTGGCCTACAACCCCGCCAGCAGAGGAAGACATGTCAGCGGGTCATTTGGCTTGTGGATGAGCTGACTGGCTGGCCATCAAGCGCGTCCCGTCATGACACTGACCTTGGGCCGCGCGCTCACTGCGTGACGTTGGATCACAAAGTTGCCGGACCTTCACCGCCATTCCTCTCCTTGCGCGCGGCCCCAACATGTTAACACAGAGAGTGTACGAGGCTTGAGCCGTGGACAGACCAGCCGTGGTTCGTTTCAGGTGTCGCCTTCCGCGGAGGATAAAATACAAGCCTGGGTGCGCCTAAGCGCGCCGCCCCACACAGAGGAACAGGCCCTGCACCGCGCCAAGCCACCTGTAAGGCCATGACCAGGCAGCTCATGATGTTGCCATGAACAGGTGGTAAAATGACGTCATAGGAAACTAGCCTCCAATCAGTTGCCCCAAGCATGGCTGTTCTTGGTGGAAGAGAGACAAAGGCACCTCTCTCACCCAGGAAGAATCCGCGCCCCTCATCACACCAGCAGAGACTGGGTGGGTAAAAACCAGGAGAAGGCAGACCTCCTGGCGACGCACTTCAGCACAGACAGATGACGACACAGGACCCTGAGAGGCATCCACCTCGCCTACACCCTATGTGTCACCTGTGGCCTGGACAGCCCGATGGTCTGGAGGAACATCGTGGCCCGCCTGCTTGCGTACCGTCAACAACCAAAAAGGAAGCCTGATACTGATGGTGTGAGTCCCTGTCTGCTCAAGCACTGTGCAGATTAGCTGATAAGGACCCCTCACGCACTCTTTTCCAGCAGTGCCTCCAAAAACGGGCGCCTGGCCAAGCCTGTGGAAGGAGGCTCGTGGTCACGCCCGACACAAAGAAAAATGGAGAGGACTGATCCAGCCAACTATCGTCCAATCTCGCTCCTGGTCAGTTGTGCAGCAAGATCTTAGAAAGGATTATTGCAGAGCACTGACCCGCCACCTAGAGGAGCACTCAGCTGTGTCCCCCTAACAGTAGCGGGTTTTTAGGAAGGTACCCTCCGCCTCGGAACCCTGCTTCTCACGCTCTCCAAATCAGGCAGGACTCCCTGGACTCTGGCCGCCCATCGCTGTGATTGCCCTTAGACTCGCCGGGCCTTTGACGGTGTGTGGCACAAGGGCCTCCTGGCAAAGCTTGCACAGCTCGCATCACGGAACACCTGCCGGCGTTGTTCTCGGCTACCTGCACAGGCCGGAGTCTGAGGTGGTGGTGACTAGGAGCACGTCCGCCACGTCCCCGTTGAGGCTTCCCGGTCCCCAAGGGAACGTCGGTCCTGGTGCCCATCCTGTGGAACATGTTTAACTTCGAATGTCCTCCTCCAAGCTCTCTCTGTGGCGTCTGCCTATGCTGAATCGACTGCACCGTGTCCCAATCCTACACCTAGAGAGGAGACCTGCGAAACGTGATAGATGCCACCAACCGTCAACTTGGTGACGCACGGCATGGGGGAAGACGGTGGCAATTCAAGTTTGCTGCCGAGAAGACCCAGCCATGGTTATAATCACGTTCGAAGTAAGGACCCCCAGGCTACTCAAGGGAAGCTGAAGTTTTGGGGACGATACCCTTGCCATCAAGACTCCATCAACATCCTGGGGTGGAGGTTTGACTCCAGGCTCCGCTTTGACCAGCCACTTGGAGACAGTGGGCACGTCAAGCCTCCCTGGGGTGACTTCACCTGCGCCAGTAAGGCACCTGCCTCTACGCTGACGGGCCTCATGCTGCTGTATAAAGGCCCCAGTGAGCCCCGTCATGGAGTACAGGTCCTCTCACCTGGATTGGAGTATTGGCCCCAGTGGCAACCTGTCACTGCTGGACAAAGTGCAGAGACGTGCTATCGCCTCATACACCCAACCGTACGACCAACTCACAGGGACGCCGCCCGGCGGCAACATGGCAGCAGCAACTCAGCTGCGACCAACAACATTCAACACACTGCAGCTCAACACCAGCAACATCACTAACACGCCTACAGCAGAGCAGTGGCGGGATCGATCCTCGCTCCGAGCTTGACAAGCCTGGGGCACCGGAGGAGGTCGGTGCCCTCACAGTGTTTAAAAGGCTCAGGTGCAACACTCTTTCCACCTTGCAGGACTTCGGTTCCCGTGGAGGAGGTCAAGCGCGCTACGAGGACGTAGCGTACAGGTGTCTCCTCCTCGAGCCCGTAGACCCACAACCGTTACGGGCCAGCGAGCCTGTACCTTTGGCCCGGCGACACTGTGGAACACCTTCACGGTTGAGGTGGATTCTCGTGGCCATTTGACACCCTCGCAGGTGAAAGGTGCGCCCCACAGATGGTGCCGTCACATCCGCCTTAGTGCCCGTAACGTAACACAGTGTCGTGTCATAGTGTACCATATTGACACACATACATAGTTGACGCAACATTGACACCGTACGTGTAAATGAGATGCCCCTAAAAGTGCCTGTGACGACATTGGACCCTCAGTCTGTAACATTATATTATTTAGTTTATCCTATAAGGCATAGCTTCAGATCAGATGTCCCCGGGACGGGACATCTTTAGCTTCTGCCATTCCCATTGCCTTCGAACAAACACTGGGCCATTTTCTTGCTATTTGTAGCCCCATGTATACCATGTACCAGTTGTTTAAATAAAAAAAAATGTAAAAAAGAAATGTTGGTTAATCGCTGTAAAAGATCAGAAGGTGAGAAAAATCTGTGGAGTGCGGGTAAGCTCAGACCTCCGTCCTAGAAGCATGTATTGAGGCCAGAAATCGAACACCAACAGGGTGTTGGGATTCATTACGGATTGATTAAAATTAGAAGCGCTGAAGTTATTTATAAGCTTTATTTGGCTCTAGTTAGACCGCACCTAGACGTATTGAGGTTCATTTTTGGTCTCCGTATACAGGATGAATATTGCCTTGTTATAGAATCAGTGCTTAGAAGGATGACCAACTTATTCATGGATGCGTAACCTCCTAGTTTATGATAAGATTGACTATTATTTACACTCACTCTAGAGGCGTAGAGTAAGGACGATCTGAAAGAAGTTTTTAAGTGGATAAAGTGATACAATATAGGCGTGTATGAACAGTTTTATGGTTAGTA
>JACEEZ010006528.1:87500-114826 GCA_016584305.1 Chionoecetes opilio
TTACACCTTCCTTTCATTTCTTTTTATAACCCAAATGTTCGATATTTACTCCCCTTCACATGCACCTGCTTTCCCCTTTTCTGAACCCTCCACTTTAAATTCCTCATTCCCCAAAATGGTCCTTTGATTCCTCCGACACTCGCTTATCCCTACATCTCCCCTTCATTGCTTCCCCAGAAATGTCCCTATATAAGGTCATTTAAAGTCAATGTTATTAAGTTAGAGAACATTCCCTTTCCTTTTGTGTGTGTGTGTGTGTGTGTGTGTGTCGTGTGTGTGTGTGTGTGTGTGTGTGTGTGTGTGTTTGTGTTTGCGTTTGTGGTGTGTGTGTGTGTGTGGTGTGTTGTGTGTGTGTGTGTGTGTGTGTGTGTGTGTGTGTGTGTATTGTTATCTTCTGGTCGTACGTGGGTAAATTGGTACTTACACGAGAGAGAGAGAGAGAGAGAGAGAGAGGGAGAGAGAGAGAGAGAGAGAGGAGAGAGAGAGAGAGAAGGAGAGAGGGAGAGAGAGCGAGGAGAGAGAGAGAGAGAGAGAGAGAGAGAGAGAGAGAGAGAGAGAGAGAGAGAGAGAGAGAGAGAGGGAGAGAGAGAGGAGAGAGAGAGAGAGAGAGAGAGAGAGAGAGAGAGAGAGAGGAGAGAGAGAGAGAGGAGAGAGAGAGAGAGAGAGAGAGAGAGAGAGAGAGAGAGAGAGAAAGCAAAGGATCTTGAAATGGGTCTCAATTGTTGTTCTATAATGAATTATGTTTTCCTAATGAAGAGACAGATGCCGCGTCACATATTCTCTCTCGCTCACTCTCTCTCTCTCTTTCTCTCATTTTCCTTACCTTATACATTTTCCTTCCGTATTTATTTTCTTGTTGTTTTTCCTGCATATTCCTTCACCTTCATTTGTTCTCGCTCCAGTTTTATCATATTTATTTTCTTCCCCTATTCATTACTTTTTTCATGATTTGTTCTACTCTCCTTTACTCTAACCCTTCTTTTTGCTCTTAATTATTTTATCATGAATATTTTGGTTTCCTGTGTTGTTTCTTTACCAAATATACATCTTTTATGCTTAAAATATCTGCATTTTCTTTTCTTTTCATCCTCTCATTCCCTTTGCTTCTCATTATCTCTTATGCTTCTTTCTTATTTACTTTTGCTCTGTCTTTTGAGCCTCAGACTCCTTTGCTTGCCATTTTTTCTCTTTAAGTTTTCTTCTATGCCTCGTTATTTATTTTTCTTCGTCCTTTGTTTTCTCTTTATTTATGAGCCATCCTCCTACTCTGTTATTATCATGATTATATATTATTATGATTATTATTATTGGAGGTGGAGGTTGAAGGTGGACCCTCCAACTGAGCAGCTTCACACCACTGGGTTACAGGCAGTGGATGCCGATCCTCCCATTGACGAAACCGCACCCTCTCTTGACGAAGTCAGAGAGGCTGTAGCAAAGTTGAAGGGTGGAAAGGCAGCTGGTGTTTGTAATATCAGTGCGGAGCTCCTCAAAGCTGGGGGTGAGGCCATGATCCGCGGGTTGCATGCTGTCCTGACTGCCGTGTGGCAATCAGGTACCATTCCTCCTGACTGGAAAATGGGGCTGGTCGTCCCTATCTGGAAAAGGAAAGGGGACCGTCAGGACTGCAACAATTACCGCGGTAATACACTGCTCAGCGTACCAGGCAAGGTGCTTGCCCATCTATTGCTGACACGAATTCGCAGTCATCTGGTGAAGCATCAGAGACCTCAGCAGTCTGGGTTCACGCCTGGTAAGTCAACAACGGACCGTATCCTAGCGCTTCGTGTCCTGGTGAAACGCCGACGTGAGTTTCGACAGGGGATGCTTGCAGCCTATGTTGATCTCAAGAAGGCGTTTGTCTCAGTGCATCGTGAGTCACTCTAGGATCTTCTGCGACTTCGAGGGATTCCTGCAAGGACTATTGGTTTGATAACTGGTCTGTATTCTGGGACTGAGAGTGCTGTGAAGTGTGGGGCAGGTGTATCCAGCTTCTTTCCTGTGAATACAGGAGTGAGGCAAGGGTGCGTCCTTGCCCCATCACTTTTCAACGCTTGTATGGACTGGGTATTGGACAAGGTTGTAGATCAAAGTGATTGTGGAGCATCCGTCGGCAACACCAAGATCACTGATCTTGTTTTTGCCGATGATGCAGTAATCTTTGCTGAGTCGCTGGAGGTCCTGGTGATGACTCTCGAGGCGCTGCACGAGGAGGCAAAGCCTTTGGGACTTGAGTTCTCCTGGCTCAAGACCAAGGTCCAGGTGTTTGGAGACTTACTAGATGAAGCAGTACAGTCTGTTCATGCGTGTGGCGAAGACATTGAGATCTTGGAAAGTTTTACATACCTTGGTAGCGCAGTCCATAATGACGGCGGGTCACGTCAAGAAGCCTTATGGCGGATTGGCATAGCCCACGGTGTTATGAACTCGCTCAGCGGGAGTATTTGGCGTTGTCGGTACCTGTGCAGGAGGACAAAGATCTGGATCTTCAAGTCGCTTGTGATCCCCGTCTTACTCTATGGTTGTGAGACATGGACACTAGATAATGACTTGAAGAGACGAATCAATGCCTTTGGTAATAAGTGTCTTCGCAGAATCATGGGGTATCGCTGGGATGATTACGTGTCAAATCAGCGATTGCACCGTGAGACTGAATCGAGGCCTATTACCTGCATAGTCCGACAGCTATATGGCAGTCGTCGGCTATATGGGCATGTGGCACGCTACCCTGAAACCGATCCTTCCCATCGGGTTGTATCTGTAAGAGACAATCCGGCGTGGAGGAGGCCAAGGGGTCGCCCACAAGGCTCGTGGCTGGGGCAAGTTGATGTTTCTTGTCGAGAGTTGCTTGGTATGGGAAAGGAGCCTGCATGGGAACTCGCGCGTGGTGACCCCCGGGAGTGGCGTCGTAGGGTGGGCGAGGCGACGCGCCCCCCCGGCGTATGCCCCGAATGAGTGATTGATTGATTATTATTGAGTTATTATCGAGTTTTTAACGTTTATTTTTGTTATCATATGATTACTGTTATTATTATTGAAACTGTCAAGACTAATTCTATTGGTATCTACTGAGACCCATATGCAAGAAATTTTCTCGACCCGTTGCATCGCGCAGCGGCAAGCAAGAATAATTTGAAAACACTCCACCCAATGCGTTCCACTGGTTGCGTTGCTCCACTGGTTGCGTTGTCCATGCCTTGTCCTCTGTCCTTATTCCATCGTATTTCTTCCCAAACCATTACAGGTGAGTTTTCAATATAACCGAGAGTGACTTACATACACTGTGAATGGACACGTGTCATAATTAAGGTAAAATTAGGTGCAGGAGACCTTATATTGTTGTGATAAGTAGTGAGGAGGGAGATCGGCGGTGGTGGAGGTGGTCAGCCATATTGCTTTGTGGCGACTGGCAATGTACTGACGCGACTGGCGACTGTTCAAATGTACTCACAAGTATCACTCAGGCCCATTTTGTCTACATCAACGCCGCAGATAAGTGGCGAACACTAACAAAGCTATTATTTTAATGGCAGAAATGATAAATTAGGCTAGTAAAAGGAATTAGATAGGTGTAAAACAGTCAAAATACTGATGCCGCCTTGGACTCGCTTGTGTTGGTACGACTGCCTAAATCTCCACTGGCCGGGCATTTCTTGACTATCCCACCGGTGGAGATACGACGGTCGGGAATCTCCACCTGCCGGGATTTGACGAGCATTCTTGAATTTAGCCCTATATCACTATTATCGTTATCATTATTATAATTAATTATTTATCAGTATCACTTTCATATTCATTATTGCTATTATGTTTACTATTTTGAGTATTATCATTAGCATTATATATATTTATATAAATATATATATATATATTATATATATATATATATATATATATATATATATATATATATATATATATATATATATATATATATATATATATATATATATATATATATATATACATATATATATATATATATATATATATAATATATATATATATATATATATATATATATATATATATATATATATATATATATATATATATATTATTCTTATTATTATTATTATCGATATCATTCTTATCATTTGTGTCATTATTATTTTTATTATTATTATCATATATCATTATTATTATTATTATTGTAATTTTACCATCATTGCTATTATCTTTATTATGATTATCACTATTTATCATAGTTATTACTGTTGATTCTTATTACTTTTATTATTGTCATTAATAATTTTATTAATGTTTTTTTATGACTATAATTATTACTATTCCCATTAATAACATTACGGTTATTGTTAACATTACTTTTCTTATTACCTGAAATTATTAAGTTTGTCAATATATTTCAATAGTCCGCTTTAGTGTTCTGGATATTCCTTTACGCGAGTAACTCCTCACACAGGTAACTCACCTTGAAGGAAGATGAGTAAATACCAGAAACTCACGTTTCAATCAATCTATTTACGTTGGAATGTTAATAAGTGGTTTCGTGAGGATGTAGAGAGACGCCAGGGTAATTGAGGTAGTATAATTGTGTTTTTCTACAATATATACACTATGACGAAATGTACAACAGGAGCCCCTGTGAAACCTACGTCTCTATCCTGGCCCAAGCTTGTCTGCTCTCACCGGCGGTGAGCTGCTGCTCTCCTGCGATGCAGTTGACAACTACTATGTGTATCTATCATACCTCTACATATACTCTGCTCCTCTCTACATATACATACCTCTGCTCCACTATTAAACATATAGTAAAGAGCAAGTAATGTTTCTACCATAGAATAAACTGATAATATAACTACTCTATATAAATATCTATTATGTTACCATCCATTTATAAGAGATTAAAAGAAGCTACGTGACATCTCTCTACCAACCCTGCCGGCTTCTCCATCTCGCTGATTCCGCAGTAATACAACTGGGTGAGGCCGGTTACACTATGTGCCACACCCATACCTACGTCTCTATCCTTACGTATGCCGAAGCGTCTGTACATGCTCAAATGGAGCTGAAAAATCTGGGAATGCCAAGACAGGAGCGTTCACGAGTGCATGTTTTAACTCTTCGAAACTTTGCCCCTGAGAAACATCCCAGTGAAATGATACATCTTTTCTTAACAGCTGGTTTAGGGGAGATGCCATTCTGGCGAAATCTTTGATATAGGGGCGGTAAAAGCCCGCTAGTCCAAAAAAGGATCTAACATTCTCAACACTGGAATTGAGGAAAGTTTTTGACGGTCAATACTTTATTGTCCATGGTGTGAAGTCCCTCCCGGTTGACAATATGGCCCAAGAAGCTAATCTTAGCTCTGACAAATTTACACCTGGTGAACTTGACTTTGAGACCAGCTGACAACAGTCGCTGCAAAACTGACTCTAAAGTTTTAAAGTGAGACTCATGGTCTTTGCTAGCAATTATAATATCATCCAGGTATGCGAACACGGAGTTACCTATCATACCGGCAAAAATTGTGTTTATCATTCTCTGAAAAGAAAGCGTCGCGGATTTCAAGCCAAATGGCATCCGAAGCCATTCGTAGTGACCTCCCGGCGTACTGAACGCCGTAACCTCTCTGGAGGATTCTGCCATGGGTACCTGCCAGTACCCCGATAAAAGGTCCAAACTACTGAAAATTGTATTCCCCGGACCTAACGACATGAGCAGATCTGTTAGGACTGGTAACGGATACCTGTATTCTTTTGAGACCTGATTCACTTCCCGAAAGTCAATAATTAGGCGAAAAGTTCCATCCTTCTTCGGGACAAGGAACAAAGGACTGTTCCAGGGTGAGCACGAGTGTTGAATAACTCCTTGCTCCAACATTTCCTCTACATGTGTTTCTACCACAACCCGTTGGCTATGAGGTAGCCTGTAAGCAGGAATGTAGACAGGTTTGGTCCCTGGACTGAGTTTAATGTGATGCCCCGCTTTATCGGTAGCACCAAGAGCTTCACCCTTCACTCAAGAGGGAGTGCTATGACATCTCGGTACTGACCCAAGAATTCCAAGAGCGAGTGCTCTAACTCCGGGTAGTCCACGACGTTGACAAGCGAACTTAGGGTTGGTACCAGACCCTTCTCGATGTCAACGGCGGATTTCTGCACCGTAGCAACACATGCAATAGGTAACTCCAATGGTTCAGGTACCACCTTTCGGTCATACACCAACCCTTCCCCAAGGAAAACTCCATGTTTAACTCGCACTGGTCTACCTGTGGTGTTAACAACCAATGCTGATGTGACAAATCCTGCGCTGACAGTGCTAAGTGTCGCCTCTACGGTCAATCGTTTTACTTTACATCGAGACATACTTCACAGGCTATAGATGCATCAGGAACCGCCACTGGAACACGCATCGCCATACGATCGGGGATTTCATGGTCGCCGACAATCGTGGCCTTCACGAGTTTCCAGCCCGCTGTAAGATTCACGCGAGCGTGAGAGACATGAATTGAGGGATCTACACCAGTCGGTGTCCCTCGCTTATCGCCTCTCTTCCCTGTGAGTGATTTGACTTATAGGGGAGTCAGAGACATTGGAGAATCCATCGCCTTTAACTGCTTCCCTTTAAATGTTATTAATTTTTGGTTGAGATCTATTCCAATTCGATTAGACTTCATCGTAGCTAAACCCAACAGCCCGTCTACAGGAAGCTGAAAGTTGGATGCTACATAGAACTCCATACGAACCGGAGGAACCCCTTTGTTCAGATTAATAGGTAATATCACTGTTCCCTTTATTTTCAAAGATGAACCTGTGACCCCCTTCACGTTCAAATCACTCTGGCGTAATGGCTTCCGTCCACCACGTGCACTCCTCTTTAGAGCCTGATACAACTCTTCTGAGAGTACATTTACAGTAGCTCCAGTGTCCACAGCTAGGGAAAGGTTTTGATGGCTTACCTTCGTGGGTATTGTCATTATGTTTGTTTGTTGGCAGGCAGCCACAATACTTTGGTAAATCGACAAATCTGTCGCGCTTGCACGAGGAAAATCTCCCTCGTGGTTGTGTTGAGTTAACCTGGATGATGCGTCGAGGCTCGCATGTCTTCCCCCGGCGACTTACCTCCCCCAGCAGCCCACCTTCGCTCATTGTTTCCGCGAGCGTCCTTTATCTGGTAGCAACCGTCGGTACTGTGATTACCCGTACCGTGAATCGTGCAGTAGTAGGAATCCCTATATATGATGTGCTTTTGCTGCTGTCCCCTCCCCCGGAAGAAAAAGGAAGGTTTACTCCTAGTAGAGGGACTCCCCTCGGAGCCGTGGGTGGCGTTTGTAGTTTGGTTATCACCCACTGGCGATGCCTCCCGCAATTATTTGTGCCTGCGGAGGCCTTTCTTTATCGTATGTCCTACCTTGTTGCAGTAGGAACAAATTATTGCCCCTTTCGCAGCTGCCACTGCATAAGAAGGCTGGGAGGTGTTATGTTCCGGTGTTGGATTAGGAGTATTTACTCCAGCAACTGCGGCTGTGAAAGCCGTAGAGTGTTCTGTCTGCATAAGCTTGCCGTCTAAGGCTGTTATGAAATCCACTAACTCGTTCTTAGGATGGAAGGGCAAAGAAAGAGCTGCACGACGCACCTTCCCCTGGACATGTAGCATATAGAACAACAGTTAAAGAAATTTGGACATATTATCCATACTGATTTATGTTCTATTACACCAATTTGCCTTGGTTAAAATTTTGATACACCGCTCTGTTAACATCTTGGCCGCGATCGACCCATCCCATACAGTTTGCGACGACAAATTTGTTATTATAGAGTCGTTCACATGACTTACTTGTTTCACTACGGTGGTTGCTGCTCTACCACTGAAAACTCTCAGGAAATTCTCCCTGAACTTGTCATAATCTTGCCCAATCTTCCGGGCAGAAAGTGCTGTGCTCTGCATTAATTGTTGAGCTCTCGATCCAGGTTGCAGTCATGATCGAATGAAAGCTATTTTATCTGCTGGCCTGTATACATCTGAGTTACTCATTACATCCTCATACAGAGTGAGAAATTGATAAGCACTGTAATCTTCCTCATCTCCACTAAATTGTCGCATGGATGCTTCTGTGGGTAACACCTTAAATGAAGTAGGAAGTACAGCCCCAGTGTTGGCTGGCACAGCCTGAGAGTGAGTCGCCATTGTATGAGTTATAACAGATGTTAGAGGAGTAAAGTTAGTGGTAGTAGTAGTACCAGTATTAGTAGTAGCAGTAGTAGTAGTAGTAGTAGTAGTAGTAGTAGTAGTAGTAGTAGCAGTAGTAGTAATAGTAATAGCAGGCATAGTGGAATACTGCGTATCGCTCCTCAGTGTAAGTTTATTTAAGTCTGGGGTTAAATCATCTACGTTTTCTTTTGTCTGTTCACCTGACACAGCAATATTCCCTTTTACTCGAGATAAATACACTTTAGTAAGCTCTTCTAACTCTTCCTTACCTTTTGGCATTATATGAGACAATAACGTAGATATAATTTGTTAATTACATACGCAAAACGCCTCCATAAGTGGGATTTTTTTTTTTTTAGAGAAATAATAGGTTTCGGTAGTCACCGCTAAAAAGTACCGTTTTTCTCTTTCCAACGTAGAAAATCTCCTATCAACAGAAAAAAATCGCATTAAGGGCATACTATTATTATTCACTGATAAGAATCCCTATCAACGAGATGAAACTAAAATAGTTCCTCGTGTTTGTGTAATTAACTAATTAAGTGTAATTGTAGTGTCACCTAAAATGCTTGTAGCTACTTAGCTTAATTGTTGCTGTAGAACCAGATTGTAGGCACAACTCAGTTGCGTCCCTTCGTTGTTCTTCGCTAGTATCTGGAGAGTCACCCCCTTCACATGACAAAACGCTGAGAAAGTTCTCCTGACATGTCTTTCTGGCTGCAGAGATGATGAGTATGTCTAGATGATTGAAATTAGTAACTTTTAATTTCCTCAGGGTTGCCGGTCGTAGGAATAGTTATTCTCAATTACACACTCATTAACGTCTGTCCATTACACCATCGCTTCATTCTTCGAAAACAGGCGTAGACGGTGGATAATTGGAGTTGTTGAGATGACTCACGTTGAGAAAGATGAGTTAAAGGTGGTAGCGGAGGCTTGCACTCGCTGAGTCAGCGCTGCCAGTGGTTTAACACGTCAGTTGGCTCGACCTTGATGCACCTCTCTCTTCCCTCCGCTCCTAAATGGATCGTTCACTCACCAAGCTGCTGCTTGGTTCAAAATGTTTCGTTTTCGTTTAAAAAAGTTTCGTCTCCCTTACAACTACAATTTGAACACAGAGTAATTGTTTCAGCACTGATAAAAGTATTTGTGCCACTTTCTGCCACAAATTTGTTCTGGATATTCCTTTACGCGAGTAACTACTCACACAGTTAACTCACCTTGAAGGTGAGTAATTTCCAGTAACTAACGTTTGAATCAATCTGTTTACGTTGGAATGTTGATAAGTGGTTTCGTGAGGATGTAGATAGACGCCAGGGTAATTGAGGTAGTATAATTGTGTTAATCTACAATATATACACTCTAACGAAATGTACAACAGGAGCCCCTGTGAAACCTCCGTCTATACCCTGGCTCAAGCTTGTCTGCTCTCACCGGCGGTGAGCTGCTGCTCTCCTGCGATGCATTTGACAACTACTATGTGTATCTATCAAACATATACCCCTGCTCCACTATTAAACATATAGTAAAGAGCAAGTAATGTTTCTATCATAGAATAAATTGATAAAATAACTACTCCATATAAATATATATTATGTTACCATCTATTGATAAGAGATGAAAATAAGCTACGTGACTTCTCTCTACCAACCTTGCCGGCTTCTCTATCTTGCTGATTCCGCAGAAATACAACTAGGTGAGGCCGGCAACACTATGTGCCCCACCCATACCTACGTCTCTACCCTTACATGTGCCGTAACATTAGTCCACGAGAGACAACGAAAATATCATAGCATGGGGTCCATAAAAGCACTTCGGCTTAATGGACCGTGGCTTGTATGACTGTATAATTGATTATGAAGATTATTTTATTACACCAAGCCGAATAAACTATCAAGTATCAAGTATATGTAGGCTCTCTCTCACTCTTTCCCTCTCTCTCTCTATCTCTCTCTCTCTCTCTCTTTCTCTCTCACTCTCTCTCTCTCTCTCTCTCTCCTCTCTCTCTCTCTCTCTCTCTCTCTCTCTCTCTCTCTCTCTCTCTCTCTCTCTCTCTCTTTCTCTCTCTCGCTCTCTCTCTCTCGCTCTCCCTCTCTCTCTCCTCTCTCTCTCTCTCTCTCTCTCTCTCTCTCTCTCTCTCTCTCTCTCTCTCTCTCTCTCTCTCTCTCTCTCTCTCTCTCTCTCTCTCTGTGTTTCCTCCGCAAATTCCTTCTCGAGTTTTCCTCCTTTTTTTATGACTTTCCATTTTCTATTTCATCTGGACTTCCTCTCTCTGCCCCCTCCTCCTCCTCCCTCCTCTATTTTTTTTTGCCATGCACCTTCATTCTCCATTTCCCTCCTCTCTCACTTTTTTGTATTGTATTGTGTTCCTTCCATTTGACATCTCTTTCTATGATTTCATTATGTTTCTTTTCTTCACTTTTTTTTCCATATGATTCTTTAGTCGATTGTTTTTTTTTCATATTCCTATTACCACGTCATTGTTGGGTTCCATCTCCCCCTCCTTATCCTCGTCCTCTTCCTCCTCCTTCTTCTCCTTCTTGTCTAAAAATATATATTTATATATATTTTTATTTATTTATTTATATAATTATATACCCCGAAATATATATATATATATATATATATATATATATATATATATATATATATATATATAAAAATATATATACATATATATATATATATATATATAATATATATATATATATATATATATATATATATATATATATATATATATCTATATATCTATCTATCTATCTATATCTATAATATATATCTATATATATATTATCTATATCTATAATATATATATATATATATATATATATATATATATATGTATATATATATATATATATATATATATATATATATATATATATATATATATATATATATATATATATATATATATTATATATATATATATAATATATAATATATATATATATATATATATATATTTATATATATATATATATATACATATATATATATATATATATATTTCGGGGAGGCGGTAGAGGAGTGGTTAGCGTCTCCGACTGGCGTTCTCGGTGACCCGAGTTCGATTCCCGAAGAAAACCAAAACCTTCCTGCACCGTCGAGTGGCCTAAGAACACCCACATGCCCTGCCCATCAACTATACCTTCGACTGCGAGTGCATCGGAGGACACAGGGGGGCGGCATGAGCCTCTAATCACAGGCGTCACTATAAAAATCCTGCCTGCGCCACCACGGGCGAGGACCAACCATCACAACCCTCAAGTGAATCTCCAGAGCCTACCATCCGAGCCTTGGGTCACCACTGCCTACAGGCGCTATAGGCACAAATGTATAAAAAAAAAAAAAAAAAAAAAAACCGCAAAGCCGCCCTCCGGGCGGACTTTTTAGCTAGCTCCTGCGGAGGGCTATTGGTGGGCCTTCGGCCCACCAAACACAAACTCTCCAGATAGCCCTTCTAACTTTCTTACCCACCCCCCCACCTATTCCCTCACCCATCACCCCCCACTATACCTGTTCAGAAAACAATTTTTTCCTATTTTTATACCCCCCTGCAAGGTTTCCCATGCTTTTTGACCTGGAAAAGCCGAAAATGACAACCATTTTGAGCTAAAATGTCAGGAACCTTTGCCTCATTGGACCTCAAGATATTAAGCCCGCGACAGTAGAAAAGCGCCTAATTTTGCCTTCCGCCAGACTTTTTTCACCTGAGACTTTTGTTACAATTGGGATAGAACAACAAATTGGGTATCAAATTGAAGCATTTTTAATATCATTTCTGAAAAAACAATCCAAGTAAACATTCAAGAAAAAAAGACACATCATATCCAGAAAAAAAGCAAAATTTTCTGAAAATTTCATATAAATTTCATAAATATTACAATCTTGACATCAAAAAATGTGTGACAAAGACTCTAAAAACTATTTTCAAGTGGCAGAAAACTCTATTGTCTATGTCAGAAGGACACTTCACAGTCATTTTTTCAGAGTTTGCTTCTTGAAGCTATCAAATCGCTCACGGTTGTATTCCACAGTTTGAAGAAGGTACTGTTTTTGCTGAGAATCTGTGGTAATGATGTTTGCGAAATCAGTCATCATCTTGACTCCCAGCTCAGCAATGTCAGACATGTCGTACCTGGTCTGCGATCCTAACAAGCTGAGGAGGGCCAGGCAGGATGCCATTGCATCGGCCAGGGACCTTGACCAGGGGAAGCACCAGGGTACCAAAATAGTTGGATTGATTTACGATGGGAGGAAGGACAAGACCAGGGCGATGGTGCCCGACAGCTATGGGAGACTGCACCCAAGGTTGATCAGGGAGGAGCATGTGTCAGTGACAGAGGAGCCATCTGGAAGGTACCTTTGGCACTTTGTACCAGAGGACCCGGTGCCACCTGAGAAGCCTGCGTTCAAGGTGGCTCAGGCTCTCTATGATCTGCTGGTGACATACGACTCCACCGACTCACTGATCGTACTGCAAGGTGACTCAACTAGGGCCAACACGGGGTGGAAGCGTGGTACTCACGCCCATTTGGAGAAGATGCTGGGACGCAAGCTCTTCTGGAGTATATGCGTGTTGCACACAAACGAGTTGCCCCTGCGCCACCTTATCACCAGCATCGACGGGCCTACCTCATCTGACACTGGCTTCACGGGTCCAGTGTGCAGTCTGCTGTCCAGCGTGAATGATATGCAGTACAACGCAAAGTTCAGAAGTTCAGAGGAGTGCCAGGCGGTGAAGATCTCACGAAGATACCGGAGTATATCCTGGTCAACATGTCCACTGACCACCAGCAGGTCTCCTACCAGCTGGTCCAGGCTGTGAAGCGGAGCGTTCTCCCGTCCGAGCTGCAGGAGATCAAGTGTGGCAAGGTGTCCCACTCCAGATGGCTCACCACAGCCCAGTCGCTCGTGTACATGTGGACCAGAAAGCATGGACTGACTGGTAAAGAACTGAACACCCTGGAAATCCTAGTCAAGTACTGCCTGCAGGTGTACTTCAAACTCTACTACGACATCAAGGTTCACCACAGACTAGAGGACGGCCCCAAGCACATCCTCAAGCAGCTCAGAGTGATGAGGTCGCAGCCCCAGAAGGTCCAAACAGCTGTGACCTTCTACGTGCGGACAGGAGCATGGTTCGCACGCTCAGAATGTGTCCCTCCTCTCGCTGATGGCGAGTGAGAGTGAGGACGACCGCAGGTTCGCCGGAACACAGATTTTGAAGCTGAGGGTGGGCGAGGAGTATGGGGACACCAGTGTAAGACCTCGCATCACACCCAAGCTGAACTTGTCAGCCACCAGCTTGCAGACACTGATCAGTTTGGCAGCCGGGCCAGGTGCACGAGCCGGCATTCACCTGTTCACTGTCCGGGGATCAGATCCAGGAGATCCTGGTCAAGCCGTACGGGGTTTCCCGGAGTTCTCTATCCACACTCAGAGCACCGAAAGAGTCGTGAAGCAGGTGACAGAGGCTGCGCAGCAGTGGGGGGGCAGCGGGCCAGAGACGGGTTAAATCCGGGTCGGCCCCCCACAGGAGACCAGCCCTGCTTCAGGTCTAGAAGGACATGAGGGGACACGTTCTAGGCCAATGTAGAGGCTGTGACACTGTGATGTAGTGCCTGATGAACCATCTGATCAAAAAGAGCTTACCACGCTAGTCATTTGAACTCATTTTGGTGCATGTGCAATACACAGGACCAACCGGACACTGCGTACTCTTTTAAACATTATTCTAAGGGTGCATATAAAAGTGCGATTTCCATGACGAATTGCTCAAAGCAAAAATGGAATTAGATAAAATCGTCTTAGAAATTCCATTTACATAGGAAATTGGTATGCCAAATTTTGAGAAAAATTTTTTTTGTTATACGGCGTACCCTAAATATATATATATAGTATATATATATATATATAAAATATATATATTTTATATATTTTTAAATATATATATATATATAAAATATATATATATATATATATATATATATATATATATATATATATATATTTAAAGTAAATACAGGCAGGAGATTCTCTCTGCGACAGATCTCGTTAAAAGTGATAGCTAGTTCAGCGTTATTATCTTTTTCAAAATATTTTTTCTTTGTCTTAAGAGTGTCTTATTCTCTTTAGTGATCAAGTTATGACTTCGCCGTAGGGGGTCTTTTTTCTGAATCGCGATTTAGGGTCATAAACCCTTCTTCAACAGCGTTTGAGATGTTTTCTCCTCAGATGCTCCTGCTCAAGGGAGCATGATTTAGTTGCAGCGTGAGGCGTTACTTAAAGAAATCTTGCGGCCGCAAGTGTGAGTGGGGCGACGCTGATTGGTTGATGACTTCTGCTCCTCTTTGCTTTGTTTTCTGTGCTGGTTGGCTGTCATTACCCTATGTTCATTTCATGATTGCGAGAGCTTGTAGGTCGTATGTTTGTACGTTTAAGCTTGGGATTGGGTATCTTTATGTACAGTGCTTCTAAAATTGGAAGTCGCCGTACATCTGCGCACATGTCGATCAATTTTTGTATTTTCCTCTATAAAAATGTTTGTGATGATGATGCCGTGTAGGTGACTTTTTGGGGTTCCGGAAGTTAAGTGGCAAGTAAGACGTCGAGACAGCTTCGTTGTCGTCATGCCGATGTAGGATGAGGGGAGGACTTCACAGTTTCCTCGTTTGCACGTGATCCTATACACGACATGGGACTTCTGGGTTGTCTCCTTCGTCTGGCTTGAGCTGTTTCGGAGAAGGGTGTTGCTGGTTTTCTTGTTTGTGTAATATATTTGTAGTTTTATTCTTCTCTCTGGGTCTGTAGGTTTCACATTACGGTTGACGATTTGTTATACTATTATGTCTTCTTCCTGGTAGTCTGTGGAGAAGAAGGCCCGGTAAAAATAGTTATGTCCTGGCTCTTTTCTGTTGCGTTAGGATTGCACCAGCTCTCCATAATTTTCTTGGTCTGACGGTTGATGTCTCTTTCACTGAAGCCGTTGTTGATGAGGACTTGAGTGGATCGCTCGATTTCTTTGTGCACAAGTTGCCATGTACTACAGTGTGTGAGAGCTCTTCTAATATAAGCACCGATGGTCGAGGCCTTATATCGATGTGGAAAATCACTTTCTCCGTTGAGGCAGAGTCCGGGGTTCGTTGGCTTCACGTAGACATTTGTGTTAAATGATTCTTCTGGCTGCTTTACGAGGACGTCCAGGAACGGGTTTGATCTGTCTGAGATATATCAAAAGATAATAAACATTGAACTAGCTATCATCACTTGTAACGATATATATATATATATATATATATATATATTATATATTATATATATATATATATATATATATATATAATATATATATATAATATATATATATTAGTTTGAACAAATGCATTGCTTGGATCTCACCTGCGGTATTGCTTGTAACTGTAATTTGGATATGTTGTGTGTGGATGAGTGAAGGGTGCGAGCGGCAGGGTTTGGATTCGGAATGTGTGTGTGTGTGTGAGTGTGTATTTTGTTACAATGTGTGGTGCATGATGACGATGGTGATGGTGATGGTGTTTGTTGTGATCATAGCAACAATAACAAACATAACAATAATAATGGTGATGCTGATAATGGTCATGATAGTGTCTGTGATGACAATGAGGGTGCTAATAGTAGTGATGATAATGAGGGTGCTAATAGTAATGATGATAATGATGATCATATAAACTACAACCCAACAATAATTTTCTAATTTGCTTTATTTGTTTCCTCCAAATGAATTGGCGTTAATCAAATTTGGTTACCCGTGATAATGGCGCGCGCGCAGAAGCACACGCACACACACACACATATATACACACGTGCGTTAGATGCGTCTCTAACGCACAAATGGTAGCGAGGCGTACTCGTATAATTTGTAATTAGAGGCAGATGTTGTCTGTGTGTGTGTGTGTGTGTGTGTCTATGTGTGTGTGTGTGGTGTGTGTGTGTGTGTGTGTTGTGTGTGTGTGTGTGTGTGTGCGTGTGACGCACGCAGTAATGTCCGTGTCCTCAGAACGCCAAAATGTAAGACAAATTAAAACACAAATAATAATGTTATGAGGAGTATTGAATTTTGTGAAAGTTGTATTTCCCCTTCTTTTTCCTCCATTTTCCTCCCTTTCCTTCCTTTAATATAATCCTTGTTTCGTTCCTTCATCTTTACATCTCTTATACTTGCTTCTTCTTTCCCCAATTTCTTTCTTATGTACCTTAACTCTAATATATCTTCTTTTAATCCCTATATCCTTAATGACTGAACCTCTATTCTCACATCCTTCTCTTCCTTCCTTACCTCCCTCGCTTTCTTCCCTACTTATCTTTCCTTTTTAATATCTTCACTCTCCTCATTTATCTCACCGTTTTCACCAGCCACGTGTCACGGGTCGCACGCTGCCTGTAAGGACTCATCATTAAAAGAGTGATTTGTGTGAGCAAACTCGGCTTTAATAACATAGTGACACTTCATGAACAGCAGCATAAAGGACAATATGCCAGGGCTTAAATTGCGTTGGCAAGAACACCAAATAAAAAGATGTAAAAGTAAATGAAATATAGATGGAAAAAATAATTAGGTGGATGAAAGTTTCATTGGGCTATATTCAAGAATGCTCGTAGAGTCTGGGTGGTGGATATTGCCGATCGTCGTAACCTCACGGGTGGGATAGTCAATAAATGTTTTCAACTGCCCGGCGAGAGGAGAGCTGTGCAGACGTACCAACACAAGCGAGTCCAAAGCGGCATCAGTATTTTGACTGTTTTATACATATATTATTCCTTTTACTGGCCTAATTGATCATTTTGTCATTAAAATACTAGCTTTGTTAGTGTTCGCCACTTATTTGAGGCATTTATGTAAAAACAATGGGCTTGTGATGCTTGTAAGTACATTTGAACGTCCCACCACTAGACTGGCGGGCTGAACCACCCTGGCTGAATGGGTGACCACCACCACCACCACCAGCCTACTCACCAGTTATCACATCCATATAGGGCCTACTGAACCTAGTTTGACCTTAACTATTACACGTGTGCATTCACAGGGTATGTACGTTACTCTCGGTTATGTTGAGAACTCACCTGTAATGGTCTGGGAAGAAATATGATGGAATACGAGCAGAGAGGAGTTCATGGTCAACGCAACCAGTCGAGTGTTCCGCGGTGATTCTTGTATGTTGTCGTGCGGTGCAACGGATCGCAAAAATGTCTTTAATATAGCCCCATATCTGTATCAAGTTGATATAGAAAATGGAAGTGTACGGATAAATCATTTTTTCGACTTTTTTCTCACTTTTATACCTCTCTTTTATTTTTTTTCTCTGTCTCTCTCTCTCTCTCTTTCTCTGTTCTCTCTCTCTCTCTCTCTCTCTCTCTCTCTCTCTCTCTCTCTCATCGTTTATCCTGTTTTTTGTTAACTCCATTCTTTTTCTGCTATTTTTAAATTTCTTTTTGCATGCTCATTATTGCTTGGTATGCTATGAAATATTTTTTTTATAGGTGAATGTAGACATATGATTGCATTTGGATGGATATTATTCATATATATGAGTAAAGAGATTAAATACAAGCAAGGGACTCATCCACGTCTGGCAGCGCGGCCTTCGGCAGCAGCAGCAGCAGCAGCAGCATGATGAAGCCCGTGAGGTGGATATCAACACCAACTTCACCAAGGGAGATAGATGTCTTTGGTAATATTTAGTAGGGGAGCGAGAACCCCTTGAGGAATCCTATGATCCCTGGTGATATCCTATGGTGCTATCACAGGCGTGGGAGCTGGCTGTCTTCTTCAGGAAGGCACAGGTGAGGCGGATAACTGCGGGTTTTTACTCAAAACGTTTGAGTGTGGCAGCTGGAGCCGCCAGCTCCTCCGCCACTGTAGGTAGGTTTGGGAGGTTTTAACGTCTCATTACTCTTTTATTATACAACTTAGTGATTATTGTGAGATGTTATATATACTTGCATTATCAAAATCAATGTAGCACCGTGTGTCACCTTAAATAAGGGTGTTTTAAAGAGTTTTTAGGGGGTGACTGATGGCGGGGCAGAGGAGGGAGAGGCCTTGCCGCGGGGCCTCCCCATATCACAAATATTCACTATTTCCAACCCACACACACACCCTTTTTACCACCAAAAACACTAGCAACACAGGCTCCTTACTTATACATCTTATTATCTGATACATTAAAACTCCTTAAACGCAAGCATTTCGGAATAAAACGAGAATTAGTTTGAGATGACGGGGAAGAAGCGGGGAGAGGCAGTCTGGCATGCCATTCTTGCCCGGAAATATGTCTCGCTGACTTGTGATTGGTCAAAGAATTTTTTAAAAACTGTTTGTCATTGGCTGGTGCTGATGATGAGCTTGATGACACGTCATTAAACTCGTCTTAAGCCCGGTTCCCACCTTCTCGCTTGTACGGCGCCATACACAACAATGACGTCACCATCATCACCGCTTGAGTGGTATTGTGGTAACTGGGCACAGTTGGCAACTCCACTCGAGCGGACACTGCCGAGCGGGAGAGATGACTTGAATTTAACTTTGTACGGCGGCCGAACGCGGTACGGCGGTGGGGTAGACTTTGTTGTGACGTCATTGTGACGTCTTTTGTTGTTGTACGGCGGCCGTACAAGCGGGAAGGTGGGAACCGGGCTTTAGCCAGTCACCCGCCTTCCGACGCGTTAACGACCGACCGAGGGAGGCTTTTGTAGTTTTTTAGTCGTAAGGAAAAGAAGTTCGGAGAGGGCCGTTGCTGGCGCTACTACCTTTGTTGCTGGTTCCCGCCCAGGTATGCTAAGGACAAAATGAACTCCGTTTAAAAAGTGGTCGGCAATGTCACTCCCTTGATTATAAGAACCTCTTATTTTTTTCCGTGTAGTTCGAAGACACGTGGTGTAAGTAGTACGTGAGAGCCACCTCACTTCCGTGTGGAAAACAGGAAACACTATGTTCAGCTTCAATTTCTTCACAAAATATCAAAGAGACAAGACAAGACAGACAAAATCATTTTAATATATAATTTAAACCTCCTATAAATAGATATTGAATTATTGGTCAGCTGTCTCGTACCCAGTAAGGTTTGTACCCCAGGTGTAAGGTTTCGAAACCCCTGGGGTAAAAGGTTTACCCCAGGTTAAGAAGACCACTGCTCTAGTTCAAGCTCGCAGGAGCTACTTTATTGTCGTCGTCGAGTGCCGAAGACACCCACATGCTGCCCATCAACTTCCCCTCCGACTGCAAGTGTGGCAGAGGGCACCAGGGGAAGCATAAGCCCAATTAATTACATGTGTCACTCAACAAATCCAGCCTGCGGCACCACGAGCGAGGGCCAGCCTTTCCATCCTTCAGAAAAAACATATAAGGCCAACACCTGAGGCCCAAGGAAGATAAAAGCCTAAAGGCGCAACAGGTGTGAAATATTAATAAAAATAATACTAAGAAAAAAATATAGGGTGGAGTCAAACAGCTTTTTCGTTCATGAAGTCCCCTCTAACTGACTTTCAGGAGAGCTCGCACGCGTACGTCTAATCTCTGAGACGGAAACTGCGAGACTGAAGCGCGAAGCGCCATTGTTCGCTAAAAAAAAAAAAAAAAAAAAAAACCCTTAGCCTTGGTTTTGTAGTACGAGGCTGCGGAAAATGGGGGGAAGCAATGTTTCCATAATATCTCAAGAACCGTATTAGCCACGAGAAAACGTTATGGAGTTTAAAAAAATCCAGATTTCAACAGGCTGCCCTGGGGTATAAGCAAATTTAAAAATTTCCCTTGATAAAAGAACAAAAAAAGTTTGTTTTTAGGTCATATTACCCGAAAAAGAAATATTCCCGAAATCAAGGGAAAATTGCATACATGCGTAAAACTCTTTTCGAATAAGAAATGTACATTTTTCAAAGGGAATACGATTCCTGCAGACACGCTCTCCATCAAGACATAGCAATATGTTAGACGGATAAAAGATAGATGTATGGTGCATCAATAAGCTGCTGGTCATTGAACGGCACAAGGGTGCGCAAAATATAAAACTATTCTATCTAAAAATCTGTATAAGCAAAAAAGAAACGGATAGATGCTTAGGGTAGATCTGGTTGAGCTTAACAAAAAGTATTCATGCCATTTTTGGTCTAGGGTCAATAGTTTTATAGTAAAAAATTGGGTAACGCAATAAAGGTAGTCTTTCTGACATTTTTTTAAACTGCCACAAATTTGGTAGAGTTTTATTGTCCCAAAAGACGTAAAAATTATCTCCATACCAAATTGTACATCTTGCGAAGAACAATAATAATTTTTCTATATATTTGTTCACAGAACCTGCCCGTCAAAGAACAGTTTTTTAAGTTTTTTATAGTAAAGAACCCATTTCCCTTATAGATACGGAAAAGTCAGAGCAGCAAAGTTTTAGTGCTCCAAAAACCCTGCCCTTATACGCGGTTCCAAATCCGCTCTTTTATCCCCTATTTAGACCGCCAATGCCAAAAACTGTTTTGTGCACGGCAACTGTGGACTGTGTGCAACGGCACACCGTAACCCACAATTTTACACACTTTATAACGTAAAATGTATTACATACACACACGGGGCTAGTAGTAGCAGTAACCGATGATGGATTGGTTACGAAAGGAGGCCGACAAATATAACTCGTCCAGGCAGCCTCTGTCTCTGACTGTTACTCTTGTCTCTTGTTTCTACTGGAATAGTGACACTTATTTCTTACGGCGTCAGTCTTCCCCAAACCCATCCAGTTGGAAAGACCATATTCCCGAGAACGAAATGTCCCTTGCATGTACTTAAAACCAAAGTTGAACCAGACTGTGAACATGGTGAAGGTGTAAATCATTACGAAAATAATAAAAAATATATAAGTTTTATCCCTTTTGTCTGCTGAATCATCTGCTGTTCTAAAATTGATTTCCCGGGGCTGTATTCCTTTAGTATCTTTTTTATAGGGGCTTGCAAGCGGGGTTTTTTTTCGCCAGTGGTCTAGAGTCTCTAGTTCAGTGGTTTACTTTAACCTTTTTAGTGCTCTACCCTTTGAGATCTCATAATTTTTTCTCGTACCCCCCATCAGAAAAAAGTATCATTAGAGTAACGAACCTTTTATTTCACTAACTAAAAATACTACATAGTAAAACAATGTTACATTTCAGTGATTCTTTTGTTGTTGCATTTTATCAATTATGATGATTGAAAACGAGTTCCCCAAATGCCCACGCCTGTCTCACTTGCATCCAGACGGTTTTCCCAAACTTTGTTTTGAGGTGTATTGTGTGTTGAAAAACCATAAGAACGTGGTTACAAATGGCACAATCACCTCCAGAGGTCTTTCTGCTAACTGTGGGAAGGTTTTGAGTTGAGCACACCAAAACATATCTAGCTGCATTGATTTTAAATGCTTTTGGATTCTGTCGCTGGCCTGCCGCCTCAACAAGATCATCTTTCAACATATTACTGTTATTCATGGAATCCAGGTTGAACATTATATGGTTCCCGTATCCCCTTTTCTGTGCCACAGAACCTGTCCATGGTGAAAGTATCCCTGGAAGGAGTGAATCAGCCCTTGCAAATGCTTTCACTTCAGTAACGTGGACACTTCCTCTGCAAAAGCACCTCATCTAATTAAGAAAGTTAGCAAAATTCCCCTTTTTCAATGCGCCACATCCAAATTGAAAGTTTCTGGGTAAAGGCAAATCCCTTCTCTGACAGTTATCAGTTCAGCATTCTTCCTGGGATGGAGATATTCAACTCGTTCAAGTTCGTGAATACATCTGTCAGACTCACAGACTGCCGCAGCGCTGCTCCACCGGCCCCCGACCTTAGTCACGCGGCTGCCTTGACGGGGGTGCACGTAATCCTCGCCGTTCCTGCCTTGTCGCCGCCGGGCCCACAGCCTCACGCGTGCGGTGTGGGCCGGGGGCCTTTGTCGGGGGAGACTCAGCAGTGCGGAAGGGTAAATGCTGATGACGCCCTTAGACAAACAGGCTCCCACGCTCTCCCTCTCGCGCCCAAGGGTATCACGTGTCTCATTCGGGGGCGTCTTGCTTTGTGTACCCCGCTCTTTGCCCCGCCGTGAATCCCCCTGCCCCGCCATGGACTCAAGGGGGGTGCCGGGGGCTTTTCCCAGGCGGGCCGCTAGTGTTCAGAGGCCTCGCGTCGCGGTCAGTGAGGGGGGGGCCCCAACCCACCGGGAAAGGAGAGGAGGTGGCCCTCTCGGATGCTCCCCCCTTGGTGAGGTGATTTTCAAACCCTTTTCCCACACTTGTTTTTTTACACATTTATTTTTTTCTTCTTTTGCTAATTTATTTTGTGATTTTTCTCTTTTCTCCCTTTTTTCTGTTGTTTTAACCCTATTTCCCCCGAAAGGGCGTCTCTTGCATTTCATTTTTTTTGCAGTTTTCCCTTACACATCGTTTTTCCTTTTTATTTTCCTTAGTGCTCATCATATTTAGCTTGCATATGATGTCTTCATTTTCTTTTTCGTGTTCTTCCTCCTTTTGCTTCCTCTTAAAAACTATATCTCTTTTTTCCTCCCTCCTTCGCCCCTTCATGTTATATTTAATTTTTTTTTTCGCTCTTCCTCCCCTTTACCATCGGCCCTCCCGTCATCATTTTTACCTTGTTTTTTTTCCCTTTACCTACCTTTTAACTTCTTGTCTCCTCCATGTTACGTCTAAACCCCTTTATTTTTGGGTCATCTATTTATCGCTACACAAACTCTCTCTCCCTCCCTCTGGGCCAACTTCCCTATACTACCCCCTTTTCTGTACCCTCCCTTTTTTAATCCCCTCTAGTCCCCTCCATCTCATTTCGCATCACTCCATACTGGTCTCGGGTTGCCTATTTCCTCCCTCTACCGTCCAGCCCTTCGTCTGTAACTTTTTTTACTGTGACCTTTTCCCCCGCCCCCCGCCTGCCCCACCTGACCCCCTCCCCTTTCCCTTCCCCTCTGTCAAAAGTAAAACCAGGTGTATATGCTTCCTTCCTTGCTCTGATTTTTTGCGAAGAACCAGGGCTTTTTTTTTCCCTCTTTCGCCTTTAACTTGCCCATTCTCTTCTACTCCAATTTTTTTTGTCTTGGGTTTTTTCCAATTTTTCTTTTCAGGGGTTTATTATATATTTGTTGTGTTTTCTCCTCTATTCATTTTCCCCTATTTTGTTATGTTTATTTGTTCTTTTTTACCCTTTTTCTTTCTCGCTTCATGATTTTTTTAAAATTTTTCTTCTCCCCTTTTTTTTTTCAGCATTGCCCTTCCTTGTTCCCCCTTTCCCTTTTCTTTTTCATTTCTCTCTCTCTCTCTCTCTTCTCTCTCTCTCTCTCTCTCTCTCTTCTCTCTCTCTCCTCTCTCTCTCTCTCTCTCCTCTCTCTCCCCCTTTTTTCTCTCTCTTTTTTCCCCCCCCCAGAGGCCCAGCTATGGAACAGTCTAGCTATAGACATGCGAAGCCCCACCCAGTAATTTTTAAAAAACTGGGGTTAAATATAATTTTTGAGTAAAATGAATAGAAGTATATATACTATGCCCTATTTACTTTAAAAAATCTTGCCCCAGTCCAGTACCAAAAAGTGTGTTAGGTGTATATATTCTTGCATATTTTTTTACATATATTTTTTATATATATATATATATATTTTTTTTTTTCGTGAAGGTAGCGTGAAAGTGTTATTGGGTTTTTTAGAGATTCTACGTAGTATGTTTTGTATTTTGTAGCCATTGTGTGATCTGTAGTGCTATTTTATGTTTGCAATTGGAAGTTTTCTATTTTTATTTTTTTACTTTTTTTTCTTTTTTTTCATTTATATAAACGGATTCATTTTTCAAGTATAGCTCATAGTTTTTTTTTTTTTTTTTTTTTTCTAGGGGGCCTTTTTGCTCCCTTTAGTTCATTTACCATAATTGCATTCCGTTCATATAGGAGCTCACGCTAATGAACCGGCCGTAAAACTCTATGATTATGTTTCTTTTTCTATATCTAAAGGCCCAAAAAAAACAGTAATCAATCTCTGCAAGGGTATGTAGATTTCCTTTATGGTATTGAGTTTTTTCCCTTTTTCCCCCCTGCCCCTCCAAACTTCGGTTACGTTTTTGTTGCTTTGCAAACCTGTTGGGGCAAAACCGTTTTTCGTGGAGACTGTTTGGGGGATTTTTTTTTTCCTCCTCCCCCTTCCTCCTCCTCCCCCTCCTTTGAGCTATAGTGAGAAAATGAAGTTTATGATGACATTTTTTATAGTTTTTATTACATTTGTTTTTATTTATTTGGGTTTTTATAATTTCCATTTTTTATTATAGTATGCTTTTAATCATTTTCATCATTTATCGTTGTTACTATGATGTGATGAGAAACCATTGATATTTATGTCATTGTCGTTATTAATATGTAATTTTCTTGTTTTTCGTGGGGTTTGATTTCGTCTCCCCTCCTCCTCCCCCTCCTGTACTACCAACCCCTCACCTGCTCCTCCTCACTGCCGCCGTCATCCTCATTGCCTCTCTCTCACCTGTCCCCGGGGCACCTGGGGGGCCCGTCACGGGGGTTTTCTTTTCATTGGGTTCGTCATCATGTTGTCCATCTGCCCGCCCAGATCTAGTGTTTTTTTCTCCACCCTTAAACCCCAAACCCCAAAACCCTTTTCCTTTCCCCCCCTTCTCCTTTAGTCACTAATCCCCGCTCCCATCTCATTTCTCACCACTCTCCCACACTCACTAACGAATTTATTTCCCCCTCTACCCCTCCCCTCTCCCCCTCTCTACGTCCTCCTTCCCGCTTCACCTGTCACTCTTTTGCGTTTCTTGTTTCTTGCTATTTCCTCTCTCTCTCTCTCTCTTCCCTCTCTCTCTCTTCCCTCTCTCTCTCTCTTTTCTTTTCTCTCTCTCTCTCTCTCTCTCTCTCTCTCGTATCTCCATCTCTCAAAAACGCTACCTTTCCCTTATCCTTTTCCTCATATTCTGTGTTCCATATTTTTGCTTTTTTTTCCCCTATTTTCTGTCTCATCCTTTGTATTCCTCTCATGCCTCAAACTTTTGCCCTTGTATCTCTTTCGGCCTCTCTCTCTTATTTGTACCATGTCTTCTCCCGCAATCTTTTCTTCCTTAATTTCCCTTTAAATAGCAGTTATTTTTTTTCAATCCCCTCCTTCTTTACCCCCTTATTCACTTTTTATTATCTGTTTGTCACACTCAACATTTGCCCATTGATTTTCCCTTCACCACACATGTCAGGGTAACACAAGCATGTCCCACTGTCATCCTCCTCCTCCTCGTCGCTACACTCATCCCTTTACTTCCCCTTCTTCCTCTCTCCCTATGCTGGCTGCTGCACTTTATCTACAACCTGTAACCTTATCCAAGTCAAAATAGTCACCCCAACTTTGCCAATGCTTCATAAAGGACTTAAAAAATAAATAAAAAAATAAAAGTAACTAACATATCTTTATGATTGCTATCAAAAGTAATTAACAAAATTCTTTACTTTTAATCAAAGGCAAATCCTTCCTATGCAACCTGATGGGGGGTTTCGCCCTTGTCTATTTTGTACCAATTATATAGTATTAAAAGTAAAATGTTACATTATTCCAATAAACGTTTTGAAACTAATCTGTTTTCTCTCTCTCCTCTATTTTTCCCCTCTCTCTCTCTCTCTCTCTCTCTCTCTCTCTTCTCTATTCTCTCTCCTTTTCTCTCTACTTCTTCTCCTCTTCCCCCCCCCCTCCCCTCCCTTTCCCCTTTCTCCCTCAAAACCCATTTTTTATTTGTTTTTTATGAAATTTTTTTTAATTGGGAGAAAAAATGTTTTTTCTTAACTTTCTATTTTTTTAAAATTGCTTTAAAGGGGGGGGTTTTTTGGCCCGAAAGGGCGGTAGTTTCGTCAGGAGGAGGGGGAAAATGGGAGGGGGGGGGGGGCATAGTTGGATGATTAGACGAATTTCAAGGGGGGGTATTATATGAAGGTTGATATAGGAAACCCTTGAATAGAGGTAAGGTGTTGTTATTGCTTCAGCTATTGTTAAGAGACTTAGAGGGATACTACCCATTACGAAATGTTACTTTACGTGTCTAAGTGTTAGTTTAGGAAGGGCAGAATAGAGCAAATTGAGGGTGTGTTCGGATGCATTCAGATTACTAGCTTCAATTGGTTATAAGTCATATTATGATTATGAGTCATTAGTAATTCACCATCAAATAAATTAATAATAATAAGTATTAGTTTATTTGACGGGGATTACCAATGATTCATCACTTAATACGAGTGGTATGAGAGATAATAGTAGAGTACAGGGTTAAGTGGGGGGGGGGGGGGCGCTACTAGCTTAGTGAGGGGTTGGATCAGTAATCAATATCAAGATAATATTGAGGGGGAAGGGGAAGCAGTAACTGTTAAAGAGGACAATTTAGGGTGAGGGTGCTCCGAGGGGGAAATATTTAAGAGTATCAGGGAGACAGGGAAGTCGCTGCAGAGATGGGGAAGGGAAAGGGAGTAAGGGGGAGGAGGGTGATATGTGCAAGTTTAAGGGTGACTGCATGGGATAAAAGGGGAAGGGGGTTTTATTTATGTGGTAGGAAGAGGGAACATTTTTAAGGGTTTGATGGTAATGGAAGATATTTTAAAAGGGGAGAAAGGGAGGGGGATGTATGAGATAAAATTTGATAAGTTGTGTTAATGGGATAAGGGAGAAAGGAGAAGGGGGTTTGGAGGGAATATGGTACTGTGTGAGACTGGAAAGGTGGGTGGGGGGGATAGCCGTTATTTTTTTAGTTGAGTTTGGAAAGGGGTTGGGGGTTTAGGGGAGAGGGGAGGTGGGGGTCGTGGGTTATAGGGAGACAGGTATGGGATGAGACAGTCACACATGTTGTGTATGGTGCAGGAATTTACACAAACGGGGGAAATAGGGGAGAGGGGGAGGGAGGCAGCAGCGGTGTTGAGGCGATGGACGGGGTTATCAGTAAGAGGCAGGGAATTTCAATTTTAATTTCATATATCACACTCCATCAGGTTAGGAGTTGGGGGAGTGGGGAGGATGGATTATTTTGTATGGCATATAGTAATATAATATAAGATTGGTTTGGCTAGTGTATGCAGAGGACCAGGGAAAGGATTATATTAGCGCTGGTATTGGGGGGAGAGTGTATGTGCA
>JACEEZ010006529.1:0-18880 GCA_016584305.1 Chionoecetes opilio
CTGTCCCCCGTCTCCTGTTGTCTGTCTCTCTGTCCTCCTATTTGTCTGTCGACCCGTCGTCTGTCTTTCTCTCGTCTGTCGACCGTTGTTGTCTGTCTATTCGATCTGTCTGTCTGTCGACTTACATATCACTCCAGCCACCCACCCATACCTTCCAGCCACCCAATACACATCACTGCACCCAAACCCCACCAATCATCACAGCCACCCCCCCTATCCACATCACTGCCAGCCACACCCCCCATTCACCCCCAGCCACACCATATCACACATCACTGCCAGCCCACCCCCCTATCCTCCCCCCACACCACAAAAAATCACTCCCACCCACACCAGCCATATCACCCCCACCACCACATAACACACACTCACCACACCCCCAATCACTCCCAGCCACACCACATACACATCACACCACCACCCCCATATCTCCCCCCACACCACATCACACATCACACCCAGCCACACCACCCATACACTCCCACCACACCACATCACAATCACCCCAGCCACACCACCCTATCCTCCCACCACACCAATCACATCACTGCCAGCCCCCCCACCCATATCACCCCCAGCCACACCACATCACACCCCGCCAGCCACCCCCCCCTTCACTCCCAGCCCACCACATCCCACACTGCCAGCCACCCCAAACCCCATAGCAACTCATCAGACATAGTGAGATAAATAAAAGTGAAATAAAAAGATGTAAAAAGATAGTGAGTAAAAAATAGTGAGATAAAAAGAGTGGGAAAAAAAATTGTGAGATAAAAAATAGTCCCCTGAAATAAAAAATAGTAAAATTAGTGAAAAAAATTTAAAAAAAGTTGAAAAAGTAAAAATAAGCGAGTCAAATAAAAAAAAAGTGCAATAGGTCTTGTCTCCACCTCCTGCCTCAAACGTGATTTCCCCACTCATTTTTACTATCTACTTACTGCTTCTTACCTACTACCTACAGAAACCTATTTAAATCATTTTTTAGGGCAACATTCATTGTTTTTTGGGGGAAATTCAACCAGTGAATATTTTTGTGCCCGTTTCTATGTTTTTACTTTTTCAGTTAAGTTACTATAGGTCTTTTTCCATGCAATCACAGTAAACCCCGCTATAACAAACAATTTGGGGGGAGGGTGATCGGTTTTTCGATAATCCGTTATATCCGAAGAATAAAAGGGGGCAGCTAAATTTTGAAGGAAGGGTCTTCTTGCTTCTAAAAGGGGGTGGGGTAGTGGGATGGGGTAAGGTAGGGGGGGGTAGGTTTCTTGAAGGTAGGCAGGGGGCAGGTCACACGTGACGAGGGGGTAACGCGATGAGAGCTAGGGCGAGGGAAACCGACGGTAAAAGCGGTACATATTTTGCTTATGGGGTCTTTTTTAAAATCCCCCTAAAATTATTCCTTCTTCTCTCCCCTTTTACTTTTTTGACTTTTTACTTTAAAGCATAAAACAATATATAACAAACTGTAGGGGAAAAAATATATAAACAATAAAAATCATAATGGGGAAAATGTTTTTTTAAATTTCTTTCATTATAATATTCTTTGGAGGAAGAGGAGGGGGAAGTGCCAAGAAAAGAGGAGGGAAGAGTGATAAAAATACTGTATTTCTATTCTAAGTCTGTTCATTGGCGATGCATTTTAAACCTATTATCTATTAAAAACCCTTTATTATATAACCTCCTGACAACTTCTTTTTAAACCCCTCTCTCCATCCTTTTTTCTTTTCCCCTCTGCAATTGTGAAAAAAAACTTTGAACAAATTTTTCAAAAGGGCTTTATTGATATTCTAAACAACTCAAAAGGGCGTTGTATATCCCGGAAGCCCTCCCCCACCCCCACCACACCCACACTAGCCACCCCCTCCCAAAGGGTGTCGGTTTGCCTGGCAACACGACCCTGCTGGGAAAAAAACCTTCCCACAAATATCACACTTGTATTTCCCTTCACCAGTGGGGTGAGTGTTTTTGTTAAGTTTGCCTTGGGGGAAATTTTTAACTCCTGGCATTAAAAGTTTCTCTCACCAGTGTGGGTGAGCATGTTGTTTTAAGTTTGCTCTTGTGGGTAATGTTTTCCACACTCCTGGCACTCAAGTTTCTCTCCCCGTTGGGTGGATTGTGTTTTAAGATGGCTTTTGCGGGAAATGTTTTCCTCACTTGACATAAAAGTTTTTCCCCCGTGTGGGTGGGATGTGTTTTTAAGATCACTCTTTGGGAAAATTTTTTTCCACACTCCGGGCACTCAAATTTCTCTCCCCAGGTGGGTGAGGATGTGTTTTTTTAAAGCTGCTTTGTGGGTAAATCTTTTCCTACACTCCGGGGACACTCAAAAGTTTTCTACCAGGTGGGTGAGATGGTTTGTTAAGATTGCTTTGTGGGAAATGTTTCCTACTCCTGGCTTTTAAAAAGTTTCTCTCACCGGTGGGTGACATGTGTTTCCTAAGACCCTTTTAGAGTGAACATTTTGCCACAGTGCACACCTCACTTTTTTCTTCGGTAGGGTAGGACGTGGGCATAATGCCATGCTTGCTGGAGCAAAATTTTTCCACAGTGGTCAAAAGTTGGTCCTCACCCCTCCATTTGCAGCACTACTTTGCCAGCACCCCTTGGTGGGGGGCTCAGCTGGCCCTGCGGGAACCCCCGGTGGAGGCCCGGGGAAAGAACCAAGCGTTCCCCTAATACAGGGAACCCGGGGGGAGTCCGGCGGGGGCCCCCGACCTGGACTCTTCACTACACCTGTAACTTGGGGGGCCGTCAGCACAAAAGGGCAAGTGTTTCCCTTTAAGGTGCTTTTTTCCACCCCCCGCTAAAAACCACCCAGTTTTTGCAGCCAAGGAGTAAGGCCAGCACAGGAGCCCACGCCACCACTCTACGGGGTGGAGGAGTGGAGGGTATGGTAGGACCTAAATCAGGAAAGGTATAACCCTTTGCAATCAGGCAAACCCAATATGGGTTGGGGGAGATAAGGGGGCTGAGAAAAGAGGGGCGGGCTCCCCTTCTCAAAAAACAGGCAAGGCAGAATATGAAAAGAATTTTCTTCTTTTAATTGAAATTTGCTCGGAATTTTACAACAGTGCATAAGAAAAAACAAAACTATACAGAAAATACTTTCCTTTAAAATCAATACATACCCTAAAAAAAGAGGGGGGGGGGGGGCGGGGGCAGAGGAAAATCCCTGCCAGGGGATACAGACAAGTGCCCGTTTCCTCCAGCCCCCTGCCCCAAAAGGGTCTTTTTGCCAAGGACACAAATTTTCCATAAAAAAAAAACTAAAATAGTCAAAGAAAAAAAATTTTCCGAAACTATTTCGTTTAATATGAAAAGCCTTGAGTGCAAAGCGTCTGTGTAGTTTGTTTTAGATCAGGGGGGGTTTTTTTTTAAAGAAACTTTTTCACTCTTTGCCACTTGAGTGGCAAAAAATTTTTATGAGATATCTCAAGTGGCCAAAAAGCTATGAGTGGGGGGATGCCCCCAAACTACTCAGATGACGTTTTTGAGTTGCCTGAGTAAAAAAAAGAACAAAGGAAGCTACAAAAGGCCGTGAACCTACACGCGGTGTTTTCCTGTTTAAGGAAAAACAAGCTTTTTGTAAGCTTGTCAGGCAAAACTTAGCCCCCCAGGTATTTAAATTTAAAACCGGTTTTTTTCGTCCAAAACCGTCTTTGGGTACAAGACCGTTTTTGACCGATTGGTTTCGCGACAAAACACAACAAGCCCGATAGGAGCCGAAACAAAAATCACCAAAAAATTCAGCCCCATACAAAATAGTATAAACCAAAATTTTACAAGTGTATCACTTTTTGGGAATACTGAAGGTATTTTATGAAGGGTTGTGATAAAATAAAACCAAGCGCCGAAAGGCTAGCCAGGCGTCACAAGCACCAAAAATAGCCCGATGGGGCCTGTGTTTTCTGCCAAAATTTTCCTTTTTGGTTTGTGTGGGAGGGGTGTCAAAATCATCTGTCCGTCTCTTAGATACATTTTTTATGATAAAAAAACACCTGCGTCACGAAAGGTAGCCCAAAACTCTGGTTTTTTTTAATCCACAAAAACACCTCTCTTTAATATGTGGGGACCTGAGGCTTATTGTTTCTGTCCTGCTTGTAGGGTTTTTGTCGCGACTGTAGGGATGAATTTTTTTTATTATTCACTTGTACATGGAACGGTGATATTTTTTTTTGGGGATTTTGGTGCTTTTAAATTTTCTGCAACTTTTTTTGTAGCAAGCACTTTTTTTTTTGGGGGGGGGGGGGTAAAAGGTTTGGTTGGTTGGTGGGTTATGTTATGTTAGGGAAAGGTTAGATTATGTTAGGACGGTTAGTTAGGTATAGGTTCGGTTATGTTTAGTAAAAGGTTAGGGTTTTGTTAGGTAAAGGTTTTGTTTTTTAGGTAAAGGTTTTGTTTTTGTTGGGAAAGGTTTTGTTTGTTGGGGAAAGGGTAGGTTATGTTAGGGAAAAGGTTATGTATGTTAGGTAAAGGGATGTTTGGTAAAGGTTAGTTAGGTA
This sequence comes from Chionoecetes opilio, assembly GCA_016584305.1. Lineage (NCBI taxonomy): Eukaryota > Metazoa > Arthropoda > Malacostraca > Decapoda > Majidae > Chionoecetes > Chionoecetes opilio. The sequence continues at coordinate 4,503 of JACEEZ010006529.1, forward strand.
AAAGGGTTTTGTTAGTAAAGGTTTTGTTTGGTAAAGGGGAGGTTTTGTTGGTAAAGGGTTTTTTAGTAAAGGGTTTTGTTTGGTAAAGGTTTGTTTGGTAAGGTTATGTTGGTAAAAGGTTTGTTAGTAAAATTTTTGTTGGTAAAGTTTGTTTGGTAAAAGTTAGTTTTGGTAAAGGTAGGTTTGTAAAGGTCGGTTTGTTGAATTTTTTTTTTTATTTTTTGTCGCAAATCAGTTAAAAAAATTATTTGCGACAGAAAGGTCACAAGATTGGGTTCAAAACCATCAAAAAAAAAGTTTGCCACCAAAGTGAAATTCCCCCTGCAAATGGAAAAGTAGCATGTTTTGGCTATGGGGAAAAAAGGTAAATTTGTTGGGGTCTATGCAGATGGACCACTTGCAGGAAAAACTATGTAAGATTATTTGATATTCATTACAAAGATAGTCTGAGTATTAAAGATAGGTGTAGTTCCATAAAGCACATCATTATAAAAATAATTCCAAAAGGGCATTAAACCTAACCCGGACTCCCAACAACGTTTAAATAACCCAAATTTTTTTGACCTAATTCCTAGTAACGAGAGCAGGGGTTTAACAAGCCAAAATTTTCGATACAAAACTAGAGAGTTGACGCAAAAAGTTGTTCAGAATAAAAGTAAAAATCAAAATATTTTAAAAGTTTTTAAGATATGGGCAAAGCTCCAAAAAACTCTTTTTTGTTTTTTATGGTAAAAAAGGCAGGACTGCGCGGCATTTTCTGAGACACTGATAGTTTCCTCGCTAAAAAGGGGTTTTTTCTTCACATGGATGTATTTTTATTTTCCCGGGAAAACCAAGGGGATTTTCTTTTTTTATCAGAAAAACCCAAGGTCCGTTTCCATGATAACAATGAAGTCCCTCAGAAAAAACCCCTTAAAATTTTCCCGGAAATAATGTCATGCTCAGAACAGATGGGGCAGGGGTAATAGGAAAGGTTTCCTTAATTATACGCCCCCCAAGGTCAAACAGTGCTAGGATTAGGGGCATGTAACAAGATGACGAGATTAAAGGTCCGATGTTTGCTGTGGTCCCCAAAAAAGAGAACACCTTAAGCACGGGTTGGAAAGCTTAAGGAACAAAAAAAAAAACCGAAACGAACGAAATTAGTCGGAAAAAAAACGGGAAAAGAAAACGTTTTTTCATATTTACGTTTCCAGCAAAAAAAGCTATTTTTAAATCCCGTAAAAGGTTTTAAAAAGTTATTTTTTGTTCCCATGCCATATTTGGCATACGTAGATAAAATAAAGTCGCCCCCTGCAATCAGGGCGCCCGGCGCATCTACGAAATATAGCATTGCTACGCTGGCTGTGCATGAAGATGATACACGTAGTTTATACTGACTGTAAATCTACTTTTCAGCGTTTTTTTATGTTTGTAGTCCAAGATAGCGGTTTACAATTTCACTACGCATTTTTTTTTGGGGGACGACGACACGGTCGAAACCCCAGTAAATAAAACACTAGATGGCGATTTATAGTTTTTAGCAAAATTTTTAGTATTTTTGTCATTGTTCATTTTTAGCCCCACTTGAAAGATGAAGAAACAAAAAAACAGATCTCCCGATGCCCCCTTTTAACTGTCCGAAAAATGGAGTAGAAATGTAACTATTAAAAGCCCCCCACGGCTGTACAAAGAAAAAAAAAATTGTCCTGGCGACTTTACTGTTATCTACGGTAGAATTTCTTCCATGTAATCTGGAGATGATGGACTTTGTGTGGTCGTGTGTGTGTGTGTGTGTGGTGTGTATTAATCTAGCTTGTATTTTACAGAGCCTGAGCAACGCTCCGTATGGCCCGTCTCCATATCACCAACATTTATTTCATCATATCCTGCTTAGTGGTTAGTGGTTTGGGGAAGCCCACCACCGCGGGAGGCGGGTCACAAACCCCCGGCTAACACCCGGTACCCAGTCACTGCTGGTTGACAGGGCTCGGGTTTTAAGATACCGGCCCGTCTTTCTCGCTCCGCCCGGGGGATCGAACCCGGGACTCCTCGGTGTGTGCCGAGCGTTCTAACCCTTACACTACGGAGTTTCCTGTGTCTGTATATGTGTGTGTGTGTGTGTGTGTGTGTGTTTGGGGAAGGGGATATTATGGGCAAGCGCTTACCGTAGAACTTGACCGAGACAACTTGTGTACGAACTGACTACAAAGTAATACTTTTTTTTTTCTTTTTTCCGCAAACTAAAACGATCACCATTAGAACAACAAGCAACTTAATTGTGGCCCAGAAACAATAATTGGTGTCTCTGAAAACGACGGCGTAAACTCTCTCAGTCATTAGACACCCTGACTACCCCCTTCTGGTCCTAGTGTAATATACCAATTAAAAAAAAATTAACAAAGAAAAAAAATAACGCACACAAGTCAATTCGACAATTCCTTAAACACTATCCCAAATCCCACAAAAAAAACCATCATTCCCACAGAAACCCACCAAAAAACCGTGCCCACCGAGAGAGAGATCTCGCGCCCAAAACACCCTGCAATAGGGAGCTACAAACACGTCTTTACATAACCCTTAATAACCCTTAATAAGGTGACACACGGTTAACTACGCGCTATAAAGGTGTGGGAAGTGTATGATAGTACTCACTCGTTAGGTATTGTGGGTGTCTTCGATGATACATCGTCGTCAGCGTCCCCGAATTGTAACTATTGTCCAAGTCCATTTGTGGTGGTCGGCCATCTTGTGGCTGTGGGAGGCGCGAGCACGAGCACGAGTTGCGAGACCTCTGACCTCTGACCTTATTAAAATACCCGTAGGTGTTGGATTATATGAAGTAAAGGTAAATGGGGCAGACGCGTGGCCTCGGTGCTCATCTCAGTGGCATTTAATCCTCGAGCCTGTGATACCCCGGGCCACAGGGCTACCGTTAGATAGCACTATATTCGCCAGTCCACTTCCCACTCTGCATACGAATGGCGCCAGGCACAATATTTACGAATTTTAGCATCACTACAGACTTGTAGTGACGCACGGAAACATGTAGTGTGAATGTACATAATATTAAAGTGTTATCTACGGTGTGTGACATCCGGGTTACCACGTTACCTCACCGTTTCCCCAGGTACTCATTTATCACCATCCCAGAAAGGAAGGATGACACTGATTTGGGCTGGCCGCCTGACTGCCCTGGCCGTGATTCGACTGGGGCACGCAGAATTCTGGGTAGGCGCGCTATCCACTACACCCACATGTCAAGTCGACACAATATGTCAATCATTTGATCCATCGCTAAATCTCTCTTTCAACACACACGTACACACACAGCACACACACACACACATACACACACACACACTACACCACCACACACACACACCACACAAATAACAAGTCATTAAGAACATAAGAAGCTACAGAGGCCCGTGAGACCTACACGTGGTAAGTTTTCCTGTTACTTAACGAAAATATGAAAATGTCAGCCGTGTCCTGTAAAGGAAATTGCCTCCGATCATACAAATCCTGATGTATTAAGAAAAACTCTCACCAAATAAGGACACAGAATACATTATAGCTTCTACATATATCCAAGGCGCATTTTGACCCTGAATTATCTGTTATTGATCCTTTACTCTGTATCTAAATACTACAAACAGCGGCCATGTCTGTTTTGTAAATTATCTCTGATCCATACAAAACCATGATTTATTAGGAAACTCGTCCACCAAAAGGAATAGACGATAATATATTTTTCTACATATATTCAAGGCCCTGTGAACCCTGGCATAGCGTTGATATATTATTTAATTTTTATATAAATACGTTTTACGTGTGGCTAAGCAGACCCATATTTAGCCTGGCCACAGCTTATTTAGATCAGATACCGCTTATGATGGTTCAGTGTGATCACAGGCTTTCTAGATCATGCATATAGGGGTCAATGAGGGGTTTTGGAATGATGTTCAGGCTGTATATAAGGTTTTTAGCATCACACACCCTTGAATTATAAAGAAAATGTAATTCGCTACCCGTAGATAACAGTAAAGTCGCCACCTGCAGTGATGTCGCCAGCCGCCATATATTCGAATGATTGCTCACTACTGCTGTGTTGTGCCACTGAAGATGATACCATTATTTATATCATGACTGATATCTACTGTTTCAGCGTTGTTTTTATGTCTTTGTAGGCTGCAAGTATAGACGTTTACAATTTCGCTACGCATTTTTTTTTCGGGCGACGACGACAGAGGGACGACACTCAGTAAATAAACACTAGATGGCGACTCTTACTGATGGTAGCCACTTGTAGATATTTTTGTAATTTGTTCATTTATAGCCTATATGAACAGATGAAGACACAAAATCACAGACATCTCCAGATAAGCCCCTTCTAACTTTCTGAATCATGGATGTAGAAATGTAAGTATTAACGGGCCCACCACACACACAGAAAAAAAAGTTGTCCTGGCGACTTTACTGTTTTCTACGGTAGATAACATATTTGTTGTACACTTAAATAATTATGAAATCTGTCTATTTAGTCTGTTTTTATGGTACCAGATCTTTGTAATTGCTTTATAATTTGTATATTTTGTCTTTTTGTATCATCGGGGACTAGTTTTTGCAGTGTGAGGGAAGGTGTGCCTATATCGTTTTAGTGTTATTTTTCATATCCAAATCTACGTTATTTAAAACTTGTTTATTTTGGATAAAGTGACGCTAAATATACTAGAAACATTAATTATATGGCGTATTATTCCCAATATACGTGGGAAAAGAAAAGATATGATATAACTTGCCTGCCCTATCTAATTATACAAACAATATCATATTTTTATCATAATCATAATCAAATTTTAATAATATCATTTGATTTTATAACAAAAAAAAACGACAATAGATAAATTTAGGAACTCTTAATTTGATGCCAGTTAATCTTAAAAATGCTAAATTAGAATTGAGGATTACTCTATTTATATTGGGTACTCCGCGTGTGTTGCAATCCTCTGCAGTCCCCCTTGAGCCCTTGCAGGGATGACGTTCACCTCGGCGCTGTGGTGATGGGGGACGAGGCCGGGCGTGATCAAGGCTTGCTATAGGTAAATAGAGTGTTAGAGTGGTGTATACAAGGTGTCCTAAGGTTATCATATAGGTGATCTATAGGTTAATATAATGGCTTGAATGCCAATAACCCTTGTAGCTTTCTTTATGTTCCTATAGTTTGTCTTGTTCTTATAGTTCTTTCTTATTTCTATGTTCTTTATAGTGAGACTGGAATGGATCCACGTGGATAGTTTAAGGGTTAATGGTTAATAAGGGGCAATAGAGAAGTCAATGCTTTATACGGAAGAATTTAATGAACTTGTGAACATTTATGACAAGTTTAACATTGCCTCGTATTTTCCGCGTGTGAGCGTGCCCACTAGGGATTTTATGCAGGTCAATACAGGCTGTAAAGGTCAGAGAGAGTTAGGGAGGGATTAGAGCATCAAATAATGGTTCATTTCTGTTTTTTATACGGAAAATTTAATGACTTGTGAACATTTTAATGACAAGTTTAAAAGGGTTTGTTATTATCGGTAGTCTTATTTATGTTTATTTTTATTATTTTTAGATTTTATTGATTGCATTTTATTATTCATTAGTGATGGGATATTGATTGACTTTAATGTGTCTATAATTTCTTGTCTGACTTCTACCCTTACTTCCTACCCTATTTTTTTATCCACTTTTTGACTATTTTTTGAAATACTTTTTAAAGCCTTTTTTGAATACTTTTTTTTAAATTAGACTTTTGAACTAGAATTTTAGACTTTTAGATTAACTTTTTTTGTCATTTTGAATCAGACTTCGTACATACTTTTGGGGGGGGGGGAGAACTTTTTTGAAATACTTTTTGAAAGACTTGAAATAGTTTTTTTTAGACTTTTTGAAAGAATTTTGAATAAATTTTTTGAAATATACTTTATTAGACGAAATACAATTTATTTAAATACATTTTTAGAATATACTTTTTTTAAACTTTTTAAATACTTTTTTGATATCGACTTTTAAATTAACTTTTTTGAAATACTTTCTTGAAATGGACTTTTTTTACTTTTAAAATAAGACTTTCTGAAATACTTTTTAAAATACTTTTTAAATAGATTTTTCAAATAGATATTGAGATAGATTACACTGGGGAACAAGTTTTTGTTGAGTTAGGTCTGACACTTGTTATTAAGTAATTTTTGGGTGCTGAATCCAAAACTGATCTCAGTTTTTCTCTATCACATCAAGTTTTTGAACTGTAGGATTTTCGTTTTCATAAAAAATATGAAAAATACTGTACATAACAGTAACAGTGCTTATTTTATAAAAAGTTGCAAATGTTAACATACAATGAAAAATGAAAGAAATAGGCATGAATAGAATGTTTATTTAACATTATCATGTTTTTAGAAAGGATAAGGCTATAATTGTGTGCAGGTTAAGGTAAAAATTTACGTTTGTAGCTTTGTCTGGAGTGTTCAACTTGAGGACTATCGCGTTTGATGCTCCAACAATAGTCAGCCATCATATGCACATCCCATCTACCCTGGTAACGTTCTTCCATAACCTTCAAATCTTGGTGAAATCGTTCACCTTGCTCGTCGCTAGCAGCACCAAGATTTTCCGGAAAGTTGGCAAGATGGCTATGCAAAAAAGGTACTTTAATACTCATGTTGCAACCAAGCGCTTTGTAGCTCTCCAATAGTTTCTGAACAATTTCTGTGTAATCACTTGCACGTGTATTTCCAAGAAAGTTCTTGACGACGTCTTTGAATGATAGCCAAGCATTCTTTTCAAGGTCTGACATAGTACCGTTGAAATGTTCATCTTTGATGAGCTGTCGAATTTGTGGACCATCAAACACACCGGCCTTGATTTTTTCAATTGACAGTCCAGGAAATGCCAAGATGATGTACTTCAAACAGTCGCCATCAGTTGACAATGCTTTTACAAATTGTTTCATGAGACCTAGTTTTATGTGCAGAGGTGGGAATATTATTTTCTTCCTGTCAACAAGTGGCTCATGTACAATGTTAGGATCTCCAGGTTTAAGATCAGATCTCGGAGGCCAATTCGTCTGAACCCAATGCTTCTCTCGAGCTCTGCTATCCCACATACAGAGAAAGCAGGGATACTTTGTGCATCCACGTTGTTGACCAAGAAGGAAGGACACCATTTTAAGGTCAACACAGATGATCCAATTGTGTTTTTCATATTGCAATAACTCAATGACTCTCTTTACATCTCCATATTCTTCACGAAGACAGACCGAATGCCCAATAGGGACTGCGCCAAACAAATTGCCAAAACAAAAAAAGTTTTACTACAGCTCACAAGTGGAATTTTGCTTATCTGCAGGGTAAGCTGTGGAGAAAAAACTTGACGTGCTAGAAAAAAACTGACTACAGATTTGGAATCAGCATGCCAATTTTAGTCTAAATAAGCTCAAAAATCTAACTCAACAATTTTTTTTCTTTCAAATTGTTCCCGTGTTATTGAGCTTTTTGAAATAGACCTGAAATATTTTTTTTAAATACTTTAAAAATATTTTTTTTAATACTTTTTTTAAATATTTTTGCAATAAGACTTGAAATAACTTTTTTAAATAGACTATTTTTAAATAATTTTTTGGAACTTTTTTTTAAATACTTTTTAAATACATTTTTTAAATACTTTTTTTTTAAATAAGACTTTAAATACTTTTTTTAAATAAACTATTTTGAAATTGTCTTAAGACTTTTTGAAATATTTCTGTCTTTTTTTAAATAATTGAGTTTTTTTAAATACTTTTTTTTAAATATAACTTTTTATTAATATATTATATATATACATATATATATATATATATTTTTATCCAGACTTTTTTAATCTAGACTAGCTACAGCTACTACTAGCCATAGCTACTTTTATTACCTACTTTTTTTATCATTAATTTGTTTATATATATATATTTCTAAGCTGACTAGTGACTATTGGTGTATTTTCATCACATTATATTCAGGCTTATTCATATATTATTATTATTTTTGCTTTAATTTTTTGCTGTGATCGATAAATGAAGATAAATTATAATATTATCTTTTCTTTGCTTTTCCAGATGAGTGAAAAAATAAGTGTTTGCAAATAGCGGCACAACTACAGGTAATTAGTAACTAAAGTATAACACTACTTTTAAAAACGGTAATAAACAAGGACTTTAACAGTGACGTCACCTGTACAAACTAAGGTAATTAGAAAACTAAAGTATAACTAACATGGTCTAACGCTGGAATACAATACAGGACATTAACAGTGCGTCACCTGTACAACTCGGTAATTAGTAACAAAATTATAACAAACTAGGGGTTTTAACGCCTGTAATAAATAAAGGGAAATTTAAACAGTGACTCACCTGTACAACACAGGTAATTAGTAACAAAAGTATAACTAATACTGGTCTAACGCCTGTAATACGTACAAGGACATTAACAGGGGGACGTCCCCTAAGTAAGAAAATGAAATATCTGGCGTGTTTTTTATGTTTTACAGAAAAAACAAAAACAACTTTAAAATACTCTAAAAAAACAAAGAAAATCTACCAGTTTAAAGAACTAATTAAGCAGAAAAAAAAAGGGCAAGAAAAATATAGCCCAACGAACGGTTAAAGAAATTTATTATATTTTATTTTATATTATTTTTGTTAATTTAGAAAAAATGACCATCAACTACTAACTATAAAAAAAATGAACTTAACTAACTTTTAATTAAAATGAACTAAAAAATTTTAAACTATAGAATTCCTTATTAATAAAAACTATAACTATATACTATGCTATAATGATATATAAAAAAACTAAATACAGGGGTCCCTTGACTTATGTTTTTAATTTGTTAATAGAATTTAATTCAGTTAATGTAATAGCTAACAGTAGAAAAAGGGCCCCTTGCAGCTGTCAACAAAAAAAGGGTGACACCCAAACTGCAGTAATCTCCCCACCCCACCCGCGAGCCCAAGTTGAGGTGGTGGACTATAGGTCTCGTTCCAGAATAACAGTAAACCCCGCTTAACGGACAATTTGGGGGGAGGGGTGACCCGGGTTATGCAATAATCCGTTTTCCGAAGAAGTAGAAGGGGCACTGATTTGAAGGAAGGGGCTTCTTGCTTCTAAAAGGGGTAGGGTAAGGTGGATGGGGGGAAAGGGTTTTGGGGGTAGGGTAAGGCTTTCTTGAAGGTAGGCAGGTAGGCAGGTCACCGTGGGAATGGAGGAAAAGGAGGGGAGGGGTTTACGGCGAGGGAAAAACCCCCCAATTATAATACATATTTTCTTGGGCTTTTAAATTCCCGTTTTCTCTCTCTTTTTTTTTCAATTTTTTTTTTAAAACTTTTAAAAAACAAATTAACAAAATTTTTTAGGGCAAAAAAAATAAACAAAATTAAAATTTGGGGAAAAAAGAAATTTTTTCTTTCAAACCCAAAAAGGGGAACCCCCCCAAAAAAAGGAAAGAAAGAAAAGTTTTACTTTTTCTTTTTGTTGCATTGGCCGAGCTGTTGAACCTATTAAATTTTATAAACCCTTTATTATATAACCCCCCTAACATTTTAATGTTTTATTTTTTTTATTTTTCCCCCTTTTTTGGGGGAAAAATAAATTTTGAAAAAAATTTTTTGAAGGGGCTTTTATAATTTTAACCCCCTCACAAGTGGCGGTTACCTGGCAAGACCCTTACCCCAAAGCAAACCCACACCAAATCCCCTCACAGGTGGGTCTGGTTTGGGGAAACTCCTTTGGTTAAAAAAAATTCCCCAAATTCCCCTTTCTTCCTCTCCCAGGGGGTGGGTGAGCATTTTTGGGGTTAAGAGCTCTTGGGAAATGTTTTCCCCACTCCTGCCACTAAAAAGTTTCTCCCCAGTGTGGGTGAGCATGTTTTTGTTAAGATTGCTTTTTGGGGAAAAATGTTTTCCCACACCCCCCGGCACTCAAAGTTTCTCTCACCATGTGCGTTAAGACGCTTTTTGTGGGCAAATTTTTTTTCCTAACTTCCGACAATCAAAGTTTCTCTCACCAGGTGGGTGAGCATGTTTTTGTTAAACTGCTTTTTTTGGGGGGGGGGGCAAATGTTTTTTCCTACCCCCTGACACTCAAAGTTTCTCCCACCAGTGGGGGGTGGGGATGGTGGGGTTAAGACGCTTTTTTGTGGGAAATGTTTTCCCCCCCGCCCCCAAAAAATTTTTTCCAAATGTGGGTACATTTCTTAAAGACGCCCCAAAATGTTTTTCCTCCCCTACACTCGTTTTTTCTCACCAGGTTGACAAGTTTTAAAACTGCTCTTTCTGTTTTCTCCCGACACAAAAAGTTCTCTCACCAGTTGTGGGTGAGCATGTGTGGTTAAGATGCTTTTCTTTTTCCTCCTTTCTGTAAAATTTTTCCTCCCCATTTTGGGGGGGTTTTTTGGGGAAACGTCTCAAATTTTTTTCCTCCCCCTCACTCAAAGTTTCTCTCCCAGTGTGGGGTGGATGTGTGTTTTAAAAGATTGCCTCTTCTGGGTAAATGTTTTCCCCCCTACATCAAACTCTCACCATTTAATTTTTTTAAATCTCTTCTAAAGTTTTTCCTCCCTCCTGGTTTCCCCCTTTTCCTCACCAGTGGGGGTGGCAGTGGCTCCAAAAAGAAACTTTTGAGGAACTTTTTGCCCCAGTGGTCACACCTCAGCCCTGTTTTGCGTGTTGGGGAGGAAAGTTGCAGTAATGCCCCCTTTGCTGGAGCACACTTTCCCACAGTGGTACAAGTGGGTCCTCACCCCTCCATTGCACCTACTTCTGCCGCACCCCTGTGGTGGGAGGCGCCCGCTGGTCCTGCAGGAACCCCGGGGGGGCCCCCGGGGATAAACCAAAGCGTTCCCAAAATACAAGGGAAGCCGGGAGGAGTCCGGGGTAAAGCGCCGACCTGGACTCTTCACCTAAAACCCTGTAACTTGGTGGCCGTCAGCACAAAAGCGGCAATCTTCCTTAAGGGGCTTCGCTTTACCCTCCAGCTAACACCCACCAGTGTTTGCGCCAAAGAAAAGGGGCCCGCACAGGGGCCTCACCCCCACTCTAAGGGGGGGGAGTGGAGTGGTGAGTGGTATGACCTTCAACAGGCTAGTGTGCTAAGCCCTTGCACATCAGGCAAAACCAAAAAGGGTTTAAAGGGGCAGATAAGGGGGAGTTAAGAGAGGGGGGGGGGCTTCTCTCCTTCAATAAAAAGGCAAGGGCAGAATTGAAAAATGAATATTCTTCATTCAATTTAAATTTGCTCAGGAATGTTACTACAGTGCAAAATAAAAAAAAACTTACAGTAAAAACTTTCCATTAATCAATACAAAACCCCTAAAGAAGGGGGGGGGGGGGGGGGGAGGGTCAATCCCTGCATGGGATACAGACAAATGACCGCTTCCCCCCCAGCCCACCCCGTCCATAAGGGCTCATTTGCCCCGGACATCCATTTTCACTTAAAAAAAAACTAATATAATTAATAGAAAAAATATTTCCTAAACAATTTCTGTTGAATATGAAAAGCACTTGAGTGCAAAAGGTCGTTAGTTTGTTTTAATCGGGGGGGTTTTTTTTTAAAGAAACTTTTCTACTCTTAGCAACTGGCACTTTTTGGGTTTGGGCGAGGGCTAATAAATTTTTTTGAGATACCCCCAAGGCAAAATGCTATGAGTGGCGGGATGGCCCAGAGCACTCAGATCGCTTCTGAGTTGCCCTGAGTAGGAACTAATAACATAAAAAAAAGGAACTAAAGAGGGCCCTGAGAAACCCACACGTGCAAGAGAAAAAAAATTTCTTTGCCAAATTTTGCTTGCTGTTCTCATCCTGAGAAGATGCTTGCCCGAACGGCAAGAGATTTCTTGCTGGGAAAAAAAGAAATATAAAAATGAAAAAAGGAAGGAAGGGAAAAAAAGCAATAAAAAGGAAGAACCAAAAAAAAAGAAAAAAAATGAAAAATAACCAAGAAAAAAAAAAATTTTAATTAATGTAAAAAAAAAACTAAATAAATAATGTCATAAACTCTCTTCTCCCTCTCCCCTTTCTTTTCTTAGGCACTTCTCTCTCTCTCTCTCTCTCCACTTTTTTGTTCTTATGGACTTCTCTCTCCCCCCCTTTCTGTTACTTATGGCACTTCTCTCTCCCCCTTTCTGTTTCTTATGGCATTCCTCTCCTCCCCTTTTCTTTTTATGGCACTTCTCTCTCTTCTCTCTATAAACCCTTCTATAAACTATACTATTACTACTACAGTCTACCACCAAATACCAAAATCAGTTCGTACACCAAAAAGTTGTTTGGAGTCTATAGAAACCATGGCGTTTCGTACACCAGTCAGAGGTTTAACTTGGATTGATACGAAAAAATATACAGTGTACAAAAAACTGACAAAAACCCGGGGGACAAACAATTGTGTACAAACTCCCTATAACCGTGTTCACACCTATAAACAAACCTTTGTACAAGGGGAGTACCAATTCATCCCAAAAAACCCTTAAACTATGCTGGGTCAATGTTTTTCAATAGGCAATACTCCATTTTTGTGGTAAAAAACTATAAATAGACCAACGTGTTTTTTTAGTCTTTAACAGGGCAATCCCCATAAAAACTGTGGGGGAAATCTTGTTTGCGTCTACCCCCCCCCCCCCCACGATCTTGGGGGTGGGGGGGGGAAAACGGGTTTTTTTTGGGGGGGGAAAAAGAAATTCACCGTTGACCTGTTTTGTGTACCATATAAGTTATCGAAAAGCAGCGAAAATGATGAAAATTTGAAATTTGAAAGTTTTTTTTTTTTTCTTAGATTTTTTCTTTTAAATTTGTTTCTTTTTTTGGTGAATTTGTCATTTTTTAGAGAGGTTTTTTTGGCCCATTCATAAAAAATAACAAACGAACCTTACCTACGTAACCTAAAAAAACTTAACCTAACCCAATCTAACCCGAACCTAAACCCAAATGAAAACCTTTCCTAACCTAACCCAACCTGTAACCCCCCTAAAAAGGGGGCCAATAATAAAAAATTTAATAAAAAACCAAAAACCCGGATTTAAATCCTAGCCCCGGTTTCCACGGAAAAATTACTCCGAAACAAAAACGATGCAGGTCACAAGAAAGGAAGAGGGAGGCTTTTTTTAAACAAAGGGGACGTACCTCCTCCCACCTAAAAGTTTTTTTTTTTTTCTCCAAACTATTGATTTGCACGGAAAGCTCAGAGAAAATGTCCCCTTTGAATAAATAAGGTAACAAAAACCATGCTCCCAATTCCAATGATCTGAAACCGGAAAATCCAGTGGTCGCTAGCAGTTTTTTTAATCAAAGGGTTTTTACTGTGTTTTTTGGGTCCGCGACTAATATTTTTTATAAATTTTTCCGATAAACATTTATCACCGCATCATACCAAAAAACATTGTTCTTCGTTGTTCTACTAATTATATGGATGACATGCATTACGATGGAACTTTTTAATAAATTTAAAGCAAATTACCGCCTCGGTAGCAAAGCTTAATATATTTTTTACATGTTATTGTGGCATGTAAAATTTGGGGGGATGTTCACACTGTTTTTCTAAAACAGTACTGCTGCTCTGGCAAACCTTGTCAAATACAAAACAAAGCCTTGGACAAAAGAAAATAAAAAAATGCCGAAACGGCCGTTGCTGCGACAATTAGGTTATAATTGTGAGGCGACACCCCGGCGGGGAGTGTGGGGGGGGGAGATTTTGGCGGGGAGATTGAATCAAAAAAAATTATCACTTTCAGCTCGACTCATTGCAAATTCTAGGCTTTCATTGATTGAAACAATAATAACGGAAAATTATGACTTTGTTGTTGTTGTTTTGATGGGGCCGTGTAGGCTGTGGTGCCACAGCCTCTAGTGCCCCAAGGTGGGAGGTGCAAATGAACAGCGGTTAGACCTGGCAGTTGGCCGACTTCTGTAGGAAGGTCCGGGTGGCTTGAGGGGTTTTGAAGGCCAAACCAGGGTCTGGAAGCCCCGAAGAGGTCGGGAGAGTTGGGCTGGGAGGAGGAGTGGATAAGTGTTTGGGGGAGTGCCGTGCGGTGGGAGTGGTGGGAGGACATTGCAGGAGGAGGTTTCAGGTGTTCCAGGGATGTGGGGGGACCAGGGGCATGAGGGTCATCTTCATGCCCAGTTTGTGTAGGTGGGGGGTTTTAGGCGGGTGTGGCCAAACCGGAGTCCCGGTGACTGCGGTTCCAGGGGAAAGGCTGGGGGGTGGGTCCCCAGGTGCGTTGTCATGTCGTATTGTCCCAAATGAAGTGTACTGTAGGGGTCAGTCAGCTCGTGTCCCAGGGTTCAGTGTCGGGGTTTGCATTTTTAGCTTGGGGGAAAGGGGGGTTTTCCCCGT
>JACEEZ010006530.1:0-14743 GCA_016584305.1 Chionoecetes opilio
AAAGAAAAACGCGTTCATTAAACTATCGCCCGCAGCCTATAATATTTCCCACTGTCATGTAGCAACCTTAAACTTGACTCAACACTTGTTAGAGGTGTTAAGGCTGTTTTCCCGCGAACCTCTAAAGACAATCACTGTAACCCGGCGTAGAACCGTGACTTGAGTAGCCAGAGACAGTCACCTGCTGCTGTGAGGCACTCGCCTGGTTGTTCTCTCACTCTGGGCATCACACGCAGGCAGCTGACAATAAGTGCGCGTTTTAACATGATTACTATGGTAACATCGACTTCACTCCAGTGTGAAAACCGGACCTGGTGTTGGTTTCCAAGGATCAGGGCTTGGGTGAAGAGACTGCAAAACTATAACGGTTTACTGACTGGTTATTTAGCACAGAGGGACCTAATGGCCATGCTAGGGAGTAGTAGGCCATCAGTAGCAGTGCGCTCGGTCAACTACCCTCTATATAACGTGATTTGTAACCTCATTGAGAACCTATTGTTTACCTATACCCTTATTGTACTGGTAGAATAGCTTTGGGGAATACAATGGTGTGCGTTACTCCGTGTGTGGCTGGGGTGGCGCGTACCCGGTGTTCCCTCTTAGCTCCTCAGATATTACATAGCAAAGGCAAATATTGAAAACACGTGTGATCATTCATGGTAAAAAAATAAGATTTGAAATGTGTTGCTGGAAATTGGGGGTCACTGGTATGGGTGTTTTATAACTCGTCAACGTTACTTGAATGATATTATTTGGGGATGATTTGATAAATGATTACAACTTGAATGGAGAATTTAACTTAGTCTTCTGACTTCACTATATGATTGTAGTATGACCACGCCCGGTACTTCTTGATGGCCTTCAGCTCTTCCATACGTTTCAGGAACTCTTGTAGGTTCTTGGAAGCTAAGAGTGTGCCCATTCCTGAGCCGGTGTCGCTGCAGTCCTCCGTCTCCGTAGCTGTTTGGGTCACCGCTGTTGTTCTGCTGGTTGTTGCAGACACGCGGCGGCGGACAGCTGTTCAGACGCCCCTTGATTCCCTGCACGCAATTATGTACAGGTTCTTGGCGCCTGTGTTGTCAGCGCAGCTCATGTCGGTGACGGGTTAGACCGAGGGAAACCCAGGACTTCCCTCCCGACGAGGCTTCACGTCCTCTCTCTGCCATGGTGGTGGTTGCAGCTAGATGTGGCGTCTGTAGTGGCTAGGAACGGCTGCTACGGCGGTGAAGCGCTGCATCGATGGGGCGAGCGGGCGGCGGTAGCGTTGAAGGGCGGCTGTAGCGGTGAACGTGGCTGCTAGCTGAGGCGAGCGTCGCTGTGATGGGCGGCGGAGTTGAGGCGAGCCTGGCATCGAGGCGCGCGGTATGCTCTAGGGGCGCGGCGGTCTTCAAGGGCGCGGCAGTCTGAGACGCGCGGTATGTTGCTGGCTGTCCCGGCTAGGCGGGGCGGCTGGCTCGCTGTCCCGGCTGCGCGAGTTTGACGGCTAGATGCGGCGGCTACGGCTTGCTTCTTACCGCTCACGCTCACATGGTCATGGTTCATGTATGTATTGGTGTTTGGTTTATAGGGAGAGATCTTATAAGCCTACTATAAGAATCGATTACTATATGAAAATTTACTGAAATTTGACTATCTTGTTATTTATTTTCCCAGGTGCGCTTCTGTTGCTGTTATTTTTAGGAAATAATATACCACCGCTTTAGTCACCAGTGTGTTGCTGGAAATTGGGGGTCACTGGTATGGGTGTTTTATAACTCGTCAACGTTACTTGAATGATATTATTTGGGGATGATTTGATAAATGATTACAACTTGAATGGAGAATTTAACTTAGTCTTCTGACTTCACTATATGATTGTAGTATGACCACGTCTCACTGCGGAAAATACTGAATAAGGGGGTATGCTTAAGGGGAAGGATAACAAGGTGTAGGTTAAGGATTAGCTGCCACCAGCCCCGGCGAGTAGTTCACTGGATTACTCCCTGGGCACGTTTGATTAATATTAATGTTAGATTGATCTTGGTAGTCGTGAATGGTACGTGGAATTATATCGAGTAAGGCTGAACTCTTTTGGAAATGTGGGGAATTATTGTCCTAACTCAGAATAATCACCTGGGTTTTCATAATAACACAAGAACTATATTTGTAAATGATATCCTATTTATTTTGTAAACATGGTAAGTCTCTCACTTGAGATCATCTTCAGCATAAAAAGGGTTAACACTATATCGAGAAAACTCTACTCTCTGACTATAAGAAATGCGACTTCACACTCTGACCTAGGAATCTTCCTTAGTGATGAGATAAAGCTCTTCTGAGCATAAACCTCCTTCACTAGAATTTCTATTCAGTGTATTGCCCTACACTAGGTAACATAATACTTAATATTTATAAATCACACATGGAAGATAGGTATCTAGTAGAGAAAGAATATGGCGAGACAGTGTTTGTGTGTGTGTACAGTAAAACCATGTGGCTTTCTGAAGGCGACACGGACGGCCTAGGTGGAGGACGGATGGAGACTCTTGTTAATAATACTTATAAGGATGGGTGCACCTCCTGTACGTTAACGTACACTAACACATAGATACCCATATTTGAAAATATAGATAACAATAATGATAACAAGGAAAGGGGGGGGGGGGAACAGAAGCGGAATTTGTTACATCTTACCTAGGTGGAGGACGGATGGAGACTGAGTCGTCTCACGAAGTTATGGCTGTCTCGCCCAAAAGGGAATTGTTTTGAATGGTCACCACCGTGACCCACAAATGAAAAGCTAATAACCCCGAAATAACTTTTTAAAAGTAATGAAATTGCGTAAAATAAAACAGGGGGCTTAAAATAAAAAACCTTTTTTACTTTGATACTGGAAATTTTAATATGCCTAGTTAAAACCCAAAAGACAGGTATTTTTTTTTTTTTGGGGCCCGTTTACTATCCAAAAACTTTTTTTGGAGTGAGGGGGGTGAAATATGAACCCTAAAAATTTTTGGTGGGTTTTTCTTTTTTAGCGTTTTATTTTACTCCCAACCCCCAAAAAATAAAACCCATAACCGATAACGAAAAAGGGATTTTTTTTTGAAAGACTTTAAGATTTGGGGGAGAGTTTTTTTTGGTTTTAAAGATGGCGGGAAAAAGATAAAAGGATCTGCCCATCATTATTTTATTACGGATCGCAGAATAATTTCCACGGATTGTGCCTCCCGAACCCCATTCGGGGGGGGGAAGGAAAAAACCCGGGAAAAGAAAGGGCGGATGATAGAACGAAGAAGAAAAACAAATGGCGTCTGGGGGGGGCCCAAAACTGAGACGAAAAGATGGCGGAAAGAAAGGAAATCCCGATTTTTTAAATTTTGAAATTTGGGGAAAAAGTTTATTTAAACAAAAACATAACCCCGGGAAATTTTTATAAAAATTTAACTATACTATCATCTCCCGAAAAAATGGGGCATTACGGGAAATTTATACTTTTAAGGGATTAAAAAGTACCTTAAAATTAAACACAATAAGTGTGAAAACGCAGAATAGAACACAAGTTTGGGAATTTTTTTTATTTGTAGAAAAAAAAAAAAAAAAATCAAAAAAATACTCATACTGTAGGGTACCGGGGAACTGTCGCCGATAGGAATTCTCCCCCGCCGTGCCCGAGTTTTCCAAATTTTTTGGATATTACAGGACCCAATTTTATTAAAAATTTAAATTTAAATTTTTTACCCGCGTTTTTGCATTCAGGGATGAAATCATAGTTGGGTTTGATCATTTTGGTTAAGTTAGGTGCCAAGGGCCAGGTTAGGTTAACTTTTCCCAGTCGGCGAGAGTTTTAATTTGGTTTTAAGGCGAGAATTCCCAACGGCGACATTTTCCATAACCCCATTTTTTAATGTACTATTCTTTAATTATTTTTAAATTTATAACGCATAATTCAATAATAGTATATACAGGGGCTCGCCTCTCATGCCCCCCCCTGTAACCATTTGAATCCAAAAAACATAAAATGTGCATTTTCTTTACTGCCCCACACTAAAAGCAAGCCTGTGAAACCCTGCGGCCCTCTAAAGGCCCGCCCCCCTAGGCTTTACGTGCCCCAGCTTTTTGGGGGGCGCATTACGCTGCTGGTATCGTTTTTTTCGTTTTTAGTGTTTGCAAAGGAGAAAATGCTGGGGGCAAATCTGCGGGGGGGCCTTTTCTACAATTTAACCCCTTCGGGCCCCAACGTCATTTTTTTGTTTAAAATTAAATTGGGGAAAAAATTTTTGGACACCTATTAAAGCCGGGCCAAATTAAATTTTTTTTGGGTATTTTAATAGAAAAGGTGAACTGTCATTTGTTAAATCTGTTTGTTAAATGTTTACCCCACGAATGGGGGCAGGTCTAAAAAGTGCATATGGGGCTTAAAAAAATTTTTTCCCACGAATGGGGGCAAGGCCCCTAAAAAGGCAAATAGGCTTGTAAAATTTTTATCCACGAATGGGGGAAAAGGTCTAAGTGAAATATTGGCTTGAAAAAGGGTTTTACTCGGGCGAAGGGGAAAGGTCTAAAGTGCATTTTGGTTTGAAAAAGGGTTTGGGTTTCCCCTTGGGTTTTTGAAAAAAGGTTTACCCCACGAAGGGGGGAAAAGGTCTAGAGGAAATAGGTTAAAACTTTTTTACCCCAAAGAATGGGGGAAAAGGTCTAGAGGGGCAAAATGGGGCTTGAAAAAGTTTACTCAACGAAGGGGGGCAAGGTCTAGAATGTAAAAATTTTTTTGAAATAGAAGTTTTTTAAAGGTGAGGGTTTTTTAAAAAGTTGATTTTTAGCCTTGCGACCCTTGGGGCCCACTTTTCCACATTTTTTTAGTGTGGACGTTTTTTTCCAGTAGTAATTTCGGTACCTTTAACGCTTTTTTGGGAAAAAAAGGGCAATTTTTTTATAGATGGACCTGTTTAGTACCCTTTGTCCTCTAATTTCTTTTGGGGATTTTCCCGTTTTTTTTTCCAAATTTTTACGACAAACCAACTTTACGTTTTTTTTTAAACAAAAAAAGGGTTTTTTTGGGGGGGGGCCAGTTTTCCAACCGTAGGACATGCCCCTAAACGTAGGGCCCTTGACAATTTTTAAAGGGGTTAGGGACGTGGGGCCCCCCCGGGGAAAAAATTGTTAAAAACGTAAGGATTTTTGAAAATTTCCACCAACAATTTAATATGTAAATTGCACACAAAAAAAAACCAAAATTAAATTTAAGGGAAATAAAAAAAAAAATTTTTTAATTTTAATTTAAGATAAAGTCTTTTCCAAATTTTTTCCTTTTTTTCGAAAAAAATTAAATAAAACCTGCAAAAGCCGAAATCTCCCCGCGTTTTTTGGAGCCATTTTTATTTACCCGATTTGGGATAGACAGTTTTAAGGCCTTTTCGGGACGGAAATTTTTCCCGGCACCCCTTTTTGGGTATTTTTCCCAAACCATTTGACGCCTGATCCCGGAAAATTTTTGGTAGAAAAACGGGGAGTCGCGCATGTTCGTTCTCTTGCCACCAGTACGGGTGACTTTGTGGGCAAGTGTTTTTTTATGGGGGGAATTTTGGGGTTTACTAAACAAAGGAAAAGAAAAGGGGAGTTGAGGGGAGAAATTTACAATTTTTTATTTGGATCAACAAAGGAATTTTCCAGGCGGCATTTTCCCAAACCGGCTCTCCCTTTTCGGCAGACCGCTGGGTTAGGAAAGGTTTTAAAAAAATTTTTTAAGCTGGGTTTTGGGGTTTAAATTTGGGTTAGGTTTGGGTTTTATTTTAAATTATAGTAATTTTGGTGGGGAAAATAAACGGGGGTTTTTTTAAAAAAAAAAATCCTGTAAAAATTTAGAAATTTAAATTCCCCCCCAAAAACTCCCTTTTTTCTTTGCCTTTTTTTATGAAAACAGACTTTCCCTTTCAAAAACGGGAAAATTTGGGCCCACACGCCCACCGGTCTTTTTTTTTTACACCCTCCGAGCAGCCCCGACGCCACGCAAGACTTGTACGAACTACAAATTTCAGTGAAAAAAAGGGAAAAAAGGGACCAATCTTGGGTGGTCAAGAGATTTTTTAGCACCCTCGTCATAGGGGAAAAATAAGTGCTGTTATAGGGAACTACCGAAAAGCCGCCCTCCGGGGACTTTTTGGCTAGTTCCTGCGGAGGCTATTTGGGGGGGGGGCCTTCGGCCCCCCCTTTGGTGGGGGGGCCTTTTGGGCCCCAAAAAAAACACGACTTCCAGTACCCCTTTTTAGCTTTCCTAAAAATCAGGGAATGTAAAAAAGGGTATGTTTTTAAACCCCCAGCCTTTCACATCACCCCCCCCCCATTCACTACCCTTTACCCATCCCCCCCCACCCTTCATTCACCCATTACCCCCCCAAACCCCCCCCCTTTCCCATTCCCCCCTTTATCCATCACCACAACCCTTTCAACCACCCTTTAAACCCATAAACCCCCCTCAAATTCCCCCAAACCCATCACCCATCACCCCCCACCCATTCACTCACCCATCACCCCACACCCAGTCCCCTCCCCTTCACAAATTTACTCACCCTTTACCCACCCCCTACTTTGGGGGGTTTCCCCAATTCTCCCCCCCCATTTTTTTTCAAAATTCCCTCGCTAATAGGCTGAAAAAAAAAAAAAAAAAAAAGTGTTGGGAAACATTCATAAATGATTTTAAAAACCTTTCCCCTCCCGACCCGGGTTTTAAAAAAACCGTCCATAGGGGGGGAAATTTCCCCGGCCAAGGGGGGCCCCCGGTGGCGGAACACACACACACACCACAGACACACTTTCGCTTATATTATTATAGATAAGTTTACCCTCACCTCCCATAAAGGGTTTTCCCCAGTTTTCGAAACCCAAATTTTTTTCACAATTCTCGCAAAAGGTTTCTAAAAAAAAAGAAAAAAAAAAAAGTGATCGGATCATCCCAATCAGGGGTTTAAAAAACCTTTCCCCCTGCTCGACCCGGGTTTTTCCAAAAAAAAACCCTTTCCCAAATTTTGGGGGGTTTTTCCCCGCCACAGGGGGGCGGCACCGGGGGGGCACACCCAAGCCCACGGGACCCCTTTCCCCCTTATATTTTATAGAATGCCTGTAGATTTTTTACAGTAATAGTAATATAGTGTAATGAGAGGAAAAAAATTTAAGATGAGTGGGGGAAAAAAAAGGGTTTTTGGAAAAGAGTGGGGTAGGGGGAAAAAATAGGTTTGAACTAATATACAAGACCCCTGCATAAATATGGAACATGCTGTTTTTTAAAATATTTTAACGTAGGTTTAAAATATATGGTTTTTTTTGAGTTGATGGGGAAGTTAAGACAAAAAAATGTCGATAAAAGCATAATTTTAGGCGGCGTGTGTTTACTATAAAAACGGGGATAATATATTTTTTATTTAACTTTATTTAGGATTACAAGTAAAAGGGTTTTTATATAGTTATCAAGGGAAAGGGGAAAAAAGGGGGGAAAGGGCATTTTTTTTAAATGGGCCCGTTTGAACAGAAGGGACTAAGATTAAAAAAATAAAAAATCTTAGCTACTCTGGTAGGAAGGGGTGCCGTAGCCAAACGCCCTGGGACAAACCCCCGCACTTTTTTTCCACCACTTAAAAGGGCATCTTTTTGGGAGCAAAAATAACAAAAAATGCCAGAAAATATCCCTTCATGTGAACGGGGCCCTTTACACATCATACATCAGCTGTTTTATCGTTTGTGGGGATTTAGTCCCCAACCCCCGAGTTTTTATTTAGAAAAAATTTGACAATGGAAAAAAAACTGGTGCAAAAGGGAAAACCCAAAAAATCTAAAAAAAAAAAGAGGGGGCCTCTCAAAAAAGACAAGTCCCCCCCCCAAGAAAAAAAAAACGCTTCCAAACTAAATGGGTGAAGATAATTCACTTAGCGGTTATGTAGCCAAAATTCATTTCCAAAGGAACCAAATTTAAGTCTCCGTGCAATTTTAAAACAATATTTTAAAAAGGAACCGGGTTTACACCCCTTTTGCCCTTTCCCTTTATACTACAATTTTTGTACAATTATGAAAAAGTGGGTACACCATTATTTTTCCATTTTCCCTTCCCCTGTATAAATATTCACATGGTACTAGTAAGTAAGAAAATTAGGCAAGGGCAATGTTTAACTCGTTTTATAATATAACATTTTTATGATCGTATTAATCTGGTCCCCCAAAAATTCCCTTATTAAAACCCCGTTTTTGGCATTTCTTTTTTTAACAATTTTTTTTTTATTTTATGTAGGGAAAAGGGGGGGAAAATTTGGGATTGTACGTAGGGGAAAAGTTTTCGGACTCTTTTATGGTTTCTGTAGGAAAATTTGGACCAAAAAAAGGGGGTGTTTGAAAATTTTGGGAACCCCTAGCGGGGCGCGTTTCCCCGCCCCCCAAAAATTCCCGTCCCTTTCCCCCGAGCCGTCGGGGGGAGAGTACGCTCGCCCCCGGTGTTTAAACCCCCTATGCGTAAACTTCCCCCCCGTTTAAAAAATTTTGGGTTTTGGGGTTTCACGAGTTTTTTGCCAGAAAACCCCTGCCCCCTTGGGGTCCCCTTTTTTAAAGAACCCAAGGCGAACCCTTTAAGGTTTGGGGGGGGGTTTTGGGCCCCTTAAAATGAGGGTCTGGGAAGGTCTGGGGGAAAAGGGGCCGCAGCGACTCAAATAATTTGGGTTTTCCCGAAAGGGGGAGCGTCCCCGGGGTGGTACGACGCCCCTTTAAAACGGGGGCCCGTTTTTTCCCCCCTGACGCTTTTTAATAGTTTTCTGGGCGGGTTTCCCCCTCCCCCCCTCAGGACTGGGTTTTTTGGCCCTTTGGGGGCAGTTGTTTTTTTTTAGGTTTTTTTTTAAGTTTTTTTTTTCCCTCTGCCCCTTTCTGCGTTTTTTTCCCGAGTCTGCCCCCCTTAACGGGAGGGCCCCCAAATTCCATTCTCCTCGCCCTTTTGTTTAGGGGGGGAAAATATCGCCCCCTCAGGGAAATAGGCTCGAACACCTCACAAAAACAAAACGTCTGTTTTTTTAAAACCCCCCCCCCTCCTTTTACGTCCCCCGCCCCCTCCTCCCCCTGCCCCCCACCCTGCCCCAAACTCCTGCTCGCCCCAGCTCCTTTAAAAGAGCTCTGCTACCGTGCTTCCCCTTTTCGCTTCGACAAATGTGATTTCCCCGAACCTTTCAAGGAGGGTCTACTGCCTTCTTTGAACCACCCCCAAAAACGAAAACCCTCCACCAAATTGTCGCCTCCCCTCGGCCGCATTGCAACCCGCGTCACCCTTCCCGCACTCCACACCCAGAACCCCCCAAAAGAAATCCCAATCTTTCCAAATTTCCGGGGACCAAATCCCGGGTGTTTGGAAAGGAGCTGGCACCCGGGACTGCCACCAAAAGTGGCCCTGGGCCAAAGTAAAAAAATATAGTCTTTTTTCCCCGTATTAATATACATTTTTGATCATCCAAAATTTAATTGGTTTCCCCAAAGCCCGCCCCTTAAAAAAACCCCTTTTTGGCATTTCTTGTGTAGTGCCCCCCCTTTTGCTAGATGTTTTAATTTTTTTAACAAGGGAGTAGCCAGGAAAAATAAATTGGGGGGAAACCAAACCCCCTACTGATGGTTTCGGGGGGGGTGGCGACGAAGAGGCCTTTTCAGCTGGGGGTCGGGGGAAACGCGAAGCCCCCCCGAAATTTTTTTGAAGATAGGAAATAATTGGGGAAAATGAAACCCCCATTGGGGGGGCATTTATTGGTTTTTGTGATATTTTAATAAGTAAAAATTTATGATAAAATTTTAAACCCTACACTCATAAAAATAGTGTGGGTTAAATTTTGGGGGGGGCCCTTGGGCCCCCTGATCCCCCCCCCCTCCCGGGTACGACATGATTTTTAAGTTTTTCCAAAAACCCCGGCGATTTTCGGTGGGCCCCCCCCACAATAAGTGGGGGGAAAAAAATTTAAAATTTAAAGAATATATGAGGGTTACGGGATTTTTTAAGAACGACTCGTTTTAAAAGGGTTTTTTTTATTTTTCTTTTAAGTTTAGTAATCCCATCTCCCACCCCTAGTCCCGGTTTTTTCCCTTTTCCCCCCGTTTCACTTGTTTTTTAAAATTTTTTTTTTTTTCATGTAGGGAAAAAGGCGTGGAAAATATTGGCATTTTAAGTAGGGGTTTTCATGGTTTCCCGTAGGGATTTTTAGAAAAAAATGAGGGGGTTAGAGTTTGGCCCAAAAACTGAGGTGGGGGTGATGGTAGGCCTTTTAAAAGGGGCAGCTAGTGTCCCCGTTTAAAATTTTTCAGCAAATACATTTAAAAAAAAGTTTAAGGGGAAATTTTTTTTGGCAAAAAAGGGGAAATTTTAAGGATGGGTTACGGAAAAAGATGGAGAGCACCCGGCCAAAAACTGCAAACCCGTGGTTTGGGCCCGACATAGTGAGTTTTAAAAGGGTTTTGTGGCTCGATGTCCTGTTACGTTAAACCCTTTAAAAAAAAACGGTTAAAGGAAGCCCCATTTGTTTTTTTTGACACCCTTTTTGTTTTTGGGTATACAATAAACAACCCTCAAGCAGACTCCCCTTTCTTTTACAGACAAAAGCAGGAAACACCCGGGGTAGCCCGGTGCGGGGGGTGGGCCCTCGTGCTCATCTCCCCCGAAAAAGACGCCAGCCAAAAAAAACCTGGGGAATTCCCTCATGTGGGGCACGCTTTGGGGGCTTTTTTAGGGGCTTAAAAAAAAAATGACACATAAGAATGTAATGACAAAAAGGACTTCAAAAATGAAAACAATTTAGAAAATATTGGATAAAAAGGGTTTCTTAAGTTTTTTTTAAAGAATATTTTTAGGTACCGTGAATTAATGGGGAATTTTCTTTATTTCCCCGATAAAAAAAAATTTTGAGGGAAAATTTTTGAAACAATAAACCCCATTTAAAAAAAAAACAATTGTATCAAAAATTTTGGGAATTTTACTTTCCTTTTTATCTCTGCTGAATTTTTTTTTCCACAATAGGTTTTTATTAAGCCTTTAAACTAATTAAAATTTGTAATTTGGCCCACAACTTTTATAAACGTACAGTAACGGTGCAAAATTTTTTCCCTTTGGGAAAACAAGATACCAATATTATAACCAGAATGGCCCAAAAGGTTTATGGGACATTAAAATTTTGCCGAATCAACCCCTGGGAAAAAATTTTAAAATATAACACAAAAGCCTCTTTTTTTTTTAAAAGTCCCCACCTTCCCTTTGGGGTCTAAGACTGGACACTTGGGAAAAGAGCATCCCAACCACGTCAACAGTAAAGTGACGTGGGCGTTTTTGGCGATAGTCTTTTAGCAGTGGAATTGCCCAATTTTATAGCTAAGAACTTTATCATACCGAGCAAAAACGCTTTTAGGGATAACTTTGGGTGGCAAGTAACATAAATCGAGGTCGAAAAAATTAAAAACCCTGCGGGAGGGTCTGATGCAGGGGGTGGTTCACCGGATCTTCTTATAGTTGGGGGGGCCCAGCCCTAACAATTGTTCAACGGTTGGAAACAATTTTTGTTCCCCTTTTTGGTGAAATTAGAAGAACCTACAGCATGCCCCCAAAAAACACGGGGGGGAAGCAAAAGCCTCCTTTAAAAAAAATTTCTTAAATTGTCCCAAATTAGCCCCTAAAAACGCGGTACTGGAAAACCAATAACTCTTTCTTTTTTAAATTGGGCCCGGTTTCCAAAAATTGCACTCCTTTTTGTTTTAAAAAAATTTGGGTTAAAAAAGGAAATTAATTTTTTTTACTGCAGAAATTTTTCAATAAGGGGGAAACCTTTTGAAAAAATTTTAAAATTTTGACATTTTTTAAAATTTCGAAAAAAAAAAAAAAAAGGTTTCCCAAAACGGCTTTAATAAAAAAATAATAAGTTGATTTGGGGAAAAAAAAAGATACCATGATATGATTTTTATATGAAAACCCTTTTTTTTCCCTGCCCAAAAGGAAAAAAAATCTTTGCAAAAAAAAATGCCCTCAGAAAACGATTTAATGCAGATGTTGCATTCCACGCAACTGGCCGGAGTTTCCCCGAAAAAAGCCAAAAAAGAAAAGAGTTTTTTCACTTTCCCGTCCCCCCCCCCCAAAAGGGAAACCCCATCAAAAAAAGAGGAAAAGGGTATCGCAACACAAAGGGGGGCAGACTTTTTACTTCCCTGGGCTTTCCCGAAGACCAGAAAGGGCCCGGGGGGGCCACCCTGCTCCCCCCGAAAAAGCGGACACCCAAAGGTCCCCTAGGCACTGCTTTGACAAAGGGGCCCCGATGAATCACAGCGCCCTTATAAACAGAAAATCAGGGGCACTGATGTGTCCCTGCTGGAACAGCTCACTACCTCCCCCTTTTGCCAAACCCATACCTGTGGATTTCCTTTTAGTTGGGGAAACCCCTTTTTAGATTTTTTTCCACTCCCGGGGTTTGCCACAACCTGGGGCCAGAAAAAAACAACCGATCCCGGGTGTTCCACGCATTCACAAAGGGTGCGACACGGTCCTTTCCCTTTTTCCCAGTGTCGGCAAAAAAAAGATTTCTGGGGGCGTGTGGATGTCCCGATCCTGATTTTACGAGAGTTTTCCTGAAGATGTTGACATTCCCCCGAACTCCTTTAAAATTTTTTTGAAATTAAAGATTTTGTCTCTCCCCAGCCCAAAGACCAAACCAAACACTGCAAGTGAACCCACACCAAAGGGAAAAACCCCCTTCACTAAAAGGGGGAAGAATGCTGGGGACGATCCCACCCAAACCCAAAACCGCCCCCCCAAGAACACACCCAAAAAGTGCCCCTACTTCAAGTTTCTTCTTTTGGAAAAGGCTGGATCCCCCAAACCCGGGAAATTCCCCAATCCAAGGGAAAAGGGGTGGGGGGTGGGTAAAGAAGGGCAGCACCTACAGGCCCCGTGTGGACGACCCTACCAGAGGCATCAAAAATCTGCAATGAGTTGGTCAAGTGTGGGTGCAAGCAAGGGTGCAGAGGCAACTGCAAATGTCTGAGAGCGGATCTCCCGTGCACAGCTCTTTGTGCCTGTGATGCCAAATGCCAACGTGACTGATTAGTACATGATTTAACCAAGCTTCTGACTGCTTTAAGGTATGCATAGAACACATCCCATAATTCTCTTTCCAGACCGCGCATTTCCCAACTGTTAGCGATTTCGTCTACACGCCTCAACTGGCGCTTGGGCTGTAACCATTAAACTAACCATGGGACATACTTAAAAATGGTCTCAATGAATTTCCCAGCTCATTTTACCTTAGGAAAGGTATTTTAACCAAACCTAACCAACCTAACCTAACCTTACAGTAGGTTTTAAAATTCCGAAAAATTCGCGTGTGAGACGAAACTGTATACACTTGGGAAATATGCTTCCAGACCTTGAATAGCTTGCCCCCCGTGATATTCTGAACCCTAAGACATACCTCTTTCACTGTGCTAAAAGGCAGCTTTGTTTCCGGAATGGAACAATTGACCCCTGTAAATGCAGTTAGGCCCCCCACTATTAGTCCGGGTATGATGTACGCTCCTGAGGATATAATATACGTTCCCACAGTCAACATAGCCGAGCCACAACAGCCTCAGCGAAGGAATATTCTCCCGCGTAGGGACATCGAACGAGCTTAGTGGTTGAGAGCTGATTAGGAAATACCATCTAGAGCACCGGTTCTCAACTGGTGGTCCATGATAACTTTTTGGTGGTGGTCCACAAGACGTTCACGATATTTGGAAATAACTGAAATATACATGAAACCAAAATGTTAGCTGTCTAATACTATTATTATTTTTCTGAAAAGTCCGTTTACTTTATATTTATAGGAGATATATTTATAACCAACCCTTTACCTACCTCTAAAATCTACCGTTTTTCATCATATCTTAAAGTCAAAAAGGAGATGGTCCATGATTATTTTTTTTAATTGGGCTAGTGGTCCATGGCTTGAAACGAGTTGAGAACCACTGATCTAGAGTCTAGACTCAAGA
Source organism: Chionoecetes opilio (assembly GCA_016584305.1). NCBI lineage: Eukaryota > Metazoa > Arthropoda > Malacostraca > Decapoda > Majidae > Chionoecetes > Chionoecetes opilio. The sequence goes on from JACEEZ010006530.1 coordinate 13,993, forward strand.
CCGTGAGGGTATTATAGTTCGTCACCAACCATGTGGGGTTAGCATCCGTGGTGTAGTTGCTAGCGCGGCTAGCTATGAATCTGCGGTCCCTGGTTCGAATCCGGGTCAGGACAGTCGGCGGAAGCCCAATTAGCTGTTCATCCATCCTTTCGGGATGGTCGATAAATGGGTACCTGGGGAAACCTAGCAAGGTAACTATGGTAACCCAGATGTCACACTAGCCCTTTGTCGCGGAGTAACGGGTTCTCTCCCACAACAGGCTCAACAGATTAATGCGATAGAGATGAGCTCCGAGGCCACGCGCAGCATAGCGTATGTACTCGTCTATACCTTTACCAACCATGTGCGGACAGCTTTTGGAGTGAAAAAATCGATATCTGGCAACTCTGTCCCGTGTTTATACAGAGGTTCTTCAGCGATACATCTCCATTGTATTTTCCGAACTGGATTATTGTATTAGGTCAAGATTCGTTTTAGTGACCCTGCTATAACTCAGAGGATATATGAGAGTTTAAAACCCAGTGCAGATTGGATGATAAAAATGATACAGAGGATGCGTAACTATAGTTATGCAAGGAGATTGAAGCTATTAAATTTACACTTACTCGAGAGGCGTTGAATAAGAGGAAAACTAAGAATGACTAGAGAGAATGACCAGAAAACTAAACAAAAATGCACGGCATGATCTACATGTAAATTTATTCATTTTGTTCTGAAATTTTTTGGAAGGAATGGCTTTACATTTTTATGT